>JAPDKU010000042.1:0-236125 GCA_027569715.1 Hamigera avellanea | reverse complement strand
AGGGCCAATAGGATCTTGCCCTCTTGATTGGCCGATTTCTGCCAGGATTCAGTGCGAATTGGTGGCATGACAGGTGGTTGAATTAGGTAGGTTGGTAAGAAGACGCGATTTTGGATGGGGTGGCCAGATCGGCTGGGAATTACGTTAACTAACTTAGAGGGCAGCCTAAGTAAGGTAGCCTCAATAAAATGCACCATGCTACTGTGTCAAACCCATGTCTATTTCCCTCGTATTCCTTCTGACCACTGTTTCTTCTTGCCACCACTCCCCCTTCGTCAAAGCGCTGGCATCATCAATCTGATGGTCAATTGTGGCCACATTCCTTTTACCCCACTAGCGAGGCAAATTTCACATTGGAAACTGACCACCTCTTTTTTCGGTGCTTGCGTTGATTATTACCTACACCTGAATCAACGTGCATCTGCCAGAAAGTGACCTAAACCCAGAGCACATTGAGCTACTTTCTTTATTTCGAAAATTGGCATGGGGACAATTCCCGCTTCTTTAGGATTTTGCCTACATAAGTTTTTTATTTTTCCGTGTTTCAATGCCTGGACACTTTGGCCGAGTGGTTAAGGCGCAGGCCTGCTACTAACCTATAAAATAGTAAGTAAGCCTGTGGGTTCGCCCGCCTGGGTTCGAATCCCAGAGGTGTCGTCAATGTTTCTATTTTTTTCCCCTACCTTTTATTTCTGGAAATCATATTCTTCTAAAAGGGATGGTCGTAGAGCTCTTGAACACCCCTAGCCAGCAAGACATGTCTAGTTTCCCGACACCTTTTGAAAGGGAAGAAGCTTGAATTCTCTAAGTCTATCCGCTAAAGGTGCCTAAGACGGGACGGTAACCGCTCCAGGTAATGATATGTGACGACCAGGCCCGCGGAGACGGCGATGTAAAGCTGGTCTACATATTAAGCGAGAACAGTTCCAGGACGTTGTCCTTGAATCCTAGTCTTTTGCTCCTGGCGCAGCGGCTATCCCTCTTTGTTGTAGAGTTGGCACCTGCCACTATTCTGCCGCTCCACACGGCCCGTAGCCTCACCGCCCTGAGGCCTATGTCTTCACCTCCATGTCTCCATAGCTTCCATATCCATCAATCAATCAATCATACTTTCATCAGCCATGGGCTTCGTTCTTGTCATTTCATGGATGGGACCTCCATTCCAACACTCTTGATTGAACGTTCCCAATCGGGTAGGTCGCGACAAATGATACAGCTACACATTGGCCCAGCCAGAGGCTTTCCATACCACCTAGACCTTACCAACTCCCGCGGGACTAGCAAAATTTTAGTCCCAGTCCCGTGGGACTTAGTCCCGCACATGGGACTTAGTCCCGCACATGGGACTCCCATGGGACTCCGTGGGAGTCCCGTTACTCCCGCCAAGACTAATTTTCCGCATAAGTCGCCTAAAAAGGATGGATAAATTACTGAGTTATCAAAGTAAATTACTGTTATTTACCTTTGTTCTGGTCATTACAATTATTTTTAGTCCCGCGGCGGCACTCCCGCGGGAGTTGGTAAGGTCTAATACCACCTTTATTCCATTGAGGTAACCACCTTTTCTCCTGGATTATTTAATGAAATTTGCTTCAAAATAGCCCTAGATATCAATTTAGCTACAAAAAATGTTATATTTCAACTATTTTCTAGGATATCAGGTAGTGAAATAGCTAGAAAAATAGGAGTATCCAAGTCTACTGTTTCTAAAATAAAGAAATAAGCAATAGAACTGTTACAGCCATTACCGAATGAGAACCCTTGAGATTCTGGAGCTGGATGTTATCTGCTATTTCCATTATTATACGACCGTAGCTATATATATACATGCAGTCGGCTGTCGTATAATGAAGGATCATGCGGGATCCATATGCGTGCTTAAGACCCTTTTCATATTTTTATAAGGATGACACTCTTCAACCAGTAGGACACTTTGGCCGAGTGGTTAAGGCGCAGGCCTGCTACTAACCTATTAATATAGTAAGCCTGTGGGTTCGCCCGCCTGGGTTCGAATCCCAGAGGTGTCGTTGACCTTCTTTTTTCTAGTAACTTTTATCACCGGAAATCGTCTTTTTCTCTTCTTAAGCAGCATACTTAGCCTCAAGCCTAGTCACTGAGTCCTCATTTCTGGCATCACGAGCCCACTGATGAGGATGCTTCTCGCCAGGGGGCGTCAATGACGTCATCTCCGACTTGTTTTTGACCCTACGTAGGAGCTTTGGGTCTGGTCGTCTAGAAACTTGACTAGAAGCCTTTTTGTCAAGACAAAATTATATTTCCAGCTTATGAGTATATATCCGATAGTGTCTTATTACTCTAACATCCAGGTATTCAGCTTTAGACTTTAGTCTCAGCGTTACCGCCGAGTAGTGCGGCTAGTGCCATCTAAGTTTTTAAGTGACAACGCTTTCGTTTCCTAGGTGTCACTGACGCCTGATTAAGGTTATCTTAGTGAGCCACCTAAATTTGAATGGTTCCTCGACCGTTAATAGTAATTTCCTTCTTCCTCGATCCTGTCTCGTTCTAATTCTTACTGAATATCAATCATTTCCTGATCTATAAAGTCCCTCTCGGACTCTCCCTGCACTCAAGATATCACGGGATGAGTCTAGGATGGGATGTGAATATGCATTGTGCTATGGAGAGGGGAAGGAAGGAGACTCGTAGGCTCGAGGCTGTAGGGCGAACTAGTAGGACCCGCACTATTAGAAGGTCACGTGCTAACTATGTGACTGTGGCCTAAGGCCAGTGCCGTGACACAGGAGGAACATTTTCAGGTGACACACGTGCTGGTTTATTCCCGTTTGAAACTTCTTGTGACTTGTAAGAGGCTGCGGACTTTTGCCAATTAGTCTTTATCTAGAACACCTCTTCTCTTTTAGGTTGATTGACGCATTAAGCTCCCCGAACTTTTACCCGACAGTTTTAGAACGATTTATGTGAACATCAGAAGAGCACGTGTCAGTGATTCTGCTAAGGACTCCAGGCGGAGAATATCGTCGTCCTTGCTAAATCCTTGTATTTGAGCCACGCCCGGATGTTTGGGTTAATATTATATGATGTCATTTTTTATAACCATTCCTCTCCTGGTTATACTAACGAATAATCTGTAAGACGATAAGTTGGCAGCTATACGAGTTATGTAGAATTCCCTTCACATCTGTTATAAGTGCTGAAAAATGAGATAATATTGAGTTTCGCAGCTTGATGCTAACTATTTACCTAGAAAGCTATTAATAGAGTAGGTAAAGCAAGATAGATGTATTATATGTTATTTATTTTTAATTTCGAGCCATACTTTTATAGCCGTGACCTTAGAGACTGAGTGTAATAACCTTCTCGGACGAGCTGTTGCTAAAAAGCACCTTTTATACTTCATCATCATCACATACTAAGACAACTTGTAAGTGACTTCGTTGTGGAAGTTCACGGGTAAGTTGGCGGAGGACGTCAACTCTGTAAGGGCTTTGAGTATTTACCTTAAGTTCCAGGGCACATTGCCAGTAAAGACGAAAGCTAAAGGTCCAGACCAGACCGTTTGAACTATTGAATCCGCTCTGTCTAAGTCCCGAGGGCAGTAAGGCATTCATGCCATCAGAATTTCCCCAGAGACCCTCGACGAGAATGATGCCAATACGGGATTGGCAGCTCCCAACTGGGAGTAAGATTTCCATGTTCTCGTCAATGAGGGTTGATTCTTCTGCTAGGCGTGCCCGCAACCAGCCAAAATCCATGGGCTCTGTTTCCGCAGGGAGATTTGGGTCCCCGCACTGAAAGCACTCCAGATTATCTGTATTTCTGGATTGGCAATACCGGCGTCATGTAGTGATTTTCGGCATTCCTCCTTCGTCAGCTTTTTGAATGGTAGATTGCGAAAACATTGCTGAGAGTTATGCTACTGCATAATTCGGGTATCTGGCCAGTCTCGGATATCTTCGTCTGTCGAATTCCGTAGCTGCAGGGAACGGGGAGATAATGAACGCCCTTGGAGCAGATGTGATACGACGTTCAGACCAATAAATGAGTAAGTTGAGCATCATTTGGTGACCCGAAAACGTTCATCAGTTCCAGGAGCCACACTCGTGACATGCTCTATTTAGATTCTCACCTTCACGATAGAAGGGCATGGCGGTAACATATAAGGTAGTTAGTCTGCAGAGAAGTAATATTCTGAAGGTTAGTGTCAAAAATGATAGCCTATTATAACAAAATTTATCTATCTCTTAATAGCCACGTGCGTGAGAGATGAAAAGTCTCAATAGGGATAGGATAGGAAAAAAGAACGACACCTCTGGGATTCGAACCCAGGCGGGCGAACCCACAGGCTAGTTATTCAGTGCTGAAAATCACGGGAATAGCAGGCCTGCGCCTTAACCACTCGGCCAAAGTGTCCTATCAGGTAGGATTGTGTGTGAAAAAAATCCTTATATTCCAGTTCTTCCTCTGTCGGTCTCACAACCGGCGACTTTTTCATCTCCGTGGACTCGTGTCTCCTGGCCACAATGACTCGACTTTGCTAGCTGTCCGTGAGTTTCTCTGATGCCCACCGTCAGCCTTATATGACCCGTGAAAGCCCATAGGACACAAAGAGCAGGATCCTGCAGACCAACGATGTTGACGAACTGCACTGTAGATTATGCATGCATCGACCTTTGGGGCCGTTTTCGAGGGTCTTGAGATCGTGCCTGTCCCGGGCCATATCGCTCGATATGCGATTTTTGAGACAGTATAGATGTCGGCTCAGAATCAAGAACAACAATGAGCGCGCAGTCTAAACTTTCCGAGGGGTCTGTTACGGAACATGTCTCAAATTCCTAGCGGCTTGTGGAACGCATGGCGGGCAGTGTATCCGGATCCCCACAATCTATAACAGAGGCTTTCACAGGCCAGGGGAGTGAGGAGACACGGTGGTGAGATGGCCTTGATTGAATGTCTAGTTAGGAGGAAGAAGGTGCCTTGAGAGTTCTATATTGTGGGGGGCTTTGGCGGGGAGGCTGACAGCTGGCCGGCACCAGGCCTGTCAACGGCAGCTTAAAAAACTATATATCGTCGATATTTTCTAATACCATCAGGAAATCGTCAAATACCCGAGAAAGCTGCTAGATTGATCGACAAGCATGATTGTCAATTGAAACTATCCACACACACGACCAAGAAGACGAAGCGATGCACAGATAGAAATGAAGACCTGAGAGCCACTCTAAACCACTTCTTCAGAAGAGGCCAGACCCAAGCCATCCCAGCTTAGATGACAGCTATATAGTTAGCTTACTACTCCTCCAAAGTGGCATACCAGCTCTCAATAAACTCAATGCGCTCCTCAGACTTAGAGATTGGACCCGCGTCCCAAGTTACCCAACCGTATGGTCTGCTTGGTCTCAGTCGTGGTGAAGGTTTAGGTGCTCACGAGAGTCTTTTTGAACTATCCTCATAAAATAAAGGATTGGGGCGAGTGGCTCATGGTTCTCACTTGACGCTTACTAGGCACTCGGGCTGTGCTCAGCAAGCAACGATCTGTGCTGTAGAATGCTCACTGAGCAAGGCACTGAGCGCCCTCATTAAAGCGGCCGCATCTGAGAGAGGAGAGCTCCACTCGCTCGTGAAAATCCGCTGTGCGTATAGTGACATACAAATGTAATATGCACGACCATAGAACAAGAAGCGTCGCCAAATGTAGGGAGCAAGACACTGCTTTTCCACGCAACAAATAAGATGGAGGGATTCAATTATCCCGAGCTAGATAGGACTGCAATGCAAGTAGCACCAGGCCAAAACAAACGTTCAAAAAAGTGGGTATATTTAAAAGCAAAGCGTCACAGAGACGAAACGTTTCAAGTAATCAGAGAGGAAAAAAAAAAAAAAAAAAAAAAAAAAAAACATCCACCGCCATGCTGCTGATAGACTCCGCTAGAGGTATAGACGGAAGAGGAGGAGTCTCATCTTCAGGTATCGAAGACCAATACCTAGTAAAAGTTTTGCTTGTTGATTCCGAATCATAGTCTACCGAAATATTCATGGTGTTTCCCCACGGTGGACCGAGCCCCTGAAGCGATTTGCATGCCTGGGTGTAGTCTGCTTGGACACTAACAGCTTTTCTGATGTCTTTCGGGAGCTGGTGACCGTTTTGAACTGTGTATATCCCATCTTGACTGTTCGCCTCGGACAGCGCCGTGTCCGATAAGATTCGAGAGGCTTGCAGAATGTTGGCACTGGCAGGATGGTGGCTCTCTGTTAGCGCTTCTGGCCCGCTTTGTAGAAGGAAGGGCAGTGACCGCCCATGAGATTGAGGCCTACTTGGCTGAGCATAGAAATGAGGGAAAGAATCCGCACGTCTGAATTGCTGAGCTTCTGAAAGCGAGGATTCTAGTGCTCCGGGACTCTGGGGCTGAGCTGTTTAGACCACATGACACAGTGTTGACATGCCTTCGGAACACACGTTCTGTTCGTGAACTGAACAAGAGAACATTTCTGCACGGAAATCAGCTTCGAAATCCTTTAGACTCGAACGGCTTTCCATGACAAGGTTGCGTTGAATCTTGCAATTTGCCTGATCATTGTCCACTTCAAGGTCGTCAAGCTCGTCACCGTGAATACTTCGACTATCTGCACAAGGTTGTACAGATGCCTGAGATTCGACAGAAAGTCTGGGACGGCTCTCCTGCAGTGAACGGACAGAAGTCGCGGAACTGTAACCACTGTCCACTTTGTTTAGGGGCCGAGAAACACCGCTCACACTTCCATTCTCTGCAGCAGCCCTTTCAAGCCCGCTCACAGTGGAGGTATACTGGTAATTCACATTGTTGAAGAGTCTTTTGTGTTCAGAAAGGGCTATGCCTTCGTCCTCTCGTTTATCAGAGGAAGAACCCCGACGATGTGAGATAGTCGGTGATTTCTCGAACGAAAATGGAGTTTTCGGGCCATCATCGTCTGGCTCCGTACCGTCAACTACACACGGAATGTCCAGCACTGGCCCATAGCCTTTTGGTCCTGTCAGTCTCAATATAGCTTCGGTATTGGATCCCCAAGTTCGAATAGGCGCTTCGGTGTCCACTGGCCTATGGTTATGAGTAGACCCAGAGCTTTGTGGGTTGCCATACGCCTTAGAGGGCACAGGGCAACCTAATGAACCTTGCAATGACCCCAGAATCGAAATTGCATCTTGGTTTTCTTGACACTGCTGGTTATGACTTGTTTTCATTCCAGCTTCATCATCTTGTCTGGGTAGCGAAGTTCTGTCGCTAGGACAGGCCGATCCGTTAACTACCCGCAAGGATCCCAGCTTCAGTGCTCCCAGATGCGTATACTCAAAATCGCTAGGAGTTGATGGACGCCCAAAGTGTGGCAGTGGAAGACGAGGATCCAGGTCCACTTCTTCGCGGCCAGGTAGTGGCCACTGCGAAGATCTCGGTGCTTCAACCGAAGAGTTACATGTGTTGTCGGATTCTTGACCAATCGGTGATGGGAGCCTCCGCATTTTTTCTCTAGGTCTCCTAGTTGCAATTCCAGGTCGCGTAAGAAGTGATCTTCGCCGCATCAGTGAAAACCGCTGGCTGTCTACCAAGAAATAGGTGTTGGAAGATGCCGCTTGTTCGATTGCACTTTCGTGAATGACACTATTCCTGGCTTGCGAAGTTGAATGGATGGAATGCGATCTTTTCGGTTGTTCCGCATTTAACGACGGTTGAGAAGAGCCTTGTATCAGCGCTGGCTGGAATGAGCTCCGCCTAAGGGGGAACCTCGAGGCGCGCGAGCTGGAGCGGGACAGATGACGAGCATTGTCGTGCGCTTCGTCCGTCAGGGAGTGCCTCTTGTTTCGGTCGACCGTCATCAGAGGGCGCTCCGAGACCACTGCGAAAGAAGAGAAGGATTGTACCCTTCGACGACTGTTCTCATGATCCGGCGAGGTATCCGGGACAGTGATTTCAGTCCAGGGATTTTGCCATGCGACAAGACTGGGTGACACCGGAGAGCCGTGCTCTAATTCTGTAGGTTGTTCATTGGGAATGATAGGGCTCGGGGAAGATTTGTTGACGGGTGGCTTGGAAAGCCGGTTAGAGCGACGGCGCTCATCTCGGCTTTGAGTTGATTGGAAGCTCCCCATGACTTGACGATATCACCCCCGATGAACAGCTGAGAATGTAGCTTCTCAAAGGCCAACGATTCGAAGATGCGAAACATGGGCTGCCGCCGAATCTGCCCGATTTTTTTTTTTTTTTTTGGTGAATCTTGTACCTGAACTAGTTGCGAGGGTGCAAGATAAAAAAGGGATAATTTGGACAGGAGCTAGGGCCGGTCCTGGCTCTTGACGTCAAACACGTCCGGGGTCTGACGGAAGTATTGAATAACACTTGAGATCGGACCCTGCAAATTGGATCTGAAAGTTAACTGACGGCCTAGTTGGGGCCCGCCAATGCGGAGATAACTGGCAACACTCAAGATTCGGAGGTGGAGCTGACGATTGACCAAACTCTGAAGGTTTCTACAGCCAAGTTTGAATTGCGGGTGTTGCTCCTTAAGAGAAACAGACAATGGCGTGCAGACCCAAGGACAAGCGGCTAGTGAAACGATGGAAAGACGAAAGACGGAGCTATACACAAGTCGATCCACCCAGCATTGAGAAACGAACGAAAAGAACAGAACCAACGAACTGGACAAAAAGCCCAGTGAGGACATCCAGGAACAAAAAAAAAAAAAAAAAAAAAAGAGAGAGAGAGCAGAACGGGAATCAAGGAAGAGGGGAAATAGAGAGTGAGCTGATGCGGTCGGACCAGGAGAGACGCAAGAGACATACAACAATGACGAACGCGTTAACAGGTCCACCCGTGGAACTTCCACTGCAGCCAGCGCCTGGATAAACACTTCCTGGGAGACTAGGATCGACAACAGCGGTCAGTCATCTTGATTGATGGGAAGGTCAGCTTAACGACCAACTGCTGTCTTTTTCTAACGTTTCTTGATTTGACAACGAAAGCGGACAAGGATGGACGGGGTGGGATTGTTGAAAATGCAGCAAGCAAATCCAGCCATCTCATTTTTTTTTTTTCCTCATCAGACTACGGAGTAGAGAGATGCAGATTGCAGAAGCCCCAGGCGTGCCTGGGCCCTGGGTTCAGGAACTTGCAGCCGAGCTGAGAGCTCCATCCGTGTGTCGAAATGATTGGCAGAGCAAAGCGAAGCTGCACCGACGCAAGCAGCAGCACAAGATTTACGTGGAGATACCCGTGGACGGAACGGAGGTCACCTGCAGGTCACTACGAACTAGTACCTCACACCTCTAGACTAAGCGCAGCTCCGAGTGGACAGCCCACCTCATTTCCTGTTCTGGCCTTCCTTGACAATACCTAAACTACTTATGTTCCAAAGATCCAGCAGAACTGGATCGGGATTGCGATTCCCGTACCGAAAAATCGAAGGATGCTTCTGTAGATCTTTTCAAAGCAATTCTCTTCCACATCATCAATGACTTTGTGACCGACGCTGCATCTCATTGTGAGTGTAACTCTCTTTTGACTGCCCAACCCTTCCGTATCCGGTCCCCATTCCATTTCAGCCGATCCGCTGCAAACAAGTGTTAGTGGCCTCCGGCCTACGGCTGGGGCATCAGACGGTGAAATGCTGGACCATATTATTGTACTGTAATTGTGCAATAGATCCACTAGTCGACCATCAGCCTTCAGGGCTTCCGAAGCCAACATCCTTTGCTTACCAGTCACAAATGCTGACGCAGTCGTTTGTCATGAGGATCGAATCCGCTGAAAGATGCTGTCAAATTTCCCTTTCTTGACGGCCGAGGAATTCCACAGCGCCTGTCAAGCCTTGGTCGATCGTGTGCATGCGTGCAAGGTTTTGGACAATTCAGACTGGTTATCAATCAGGCTCATGCAACAGGTGATATCCACTACAGTAACCAAATAAAAGGCTGCAATATATCGAGGGATTTTTTTTCTAACTTGATTTTATTGCTGTTTGAGCTACAAGACAAGTGGTTCAATACTGAGGATATCAAGAAGCTTTGACAACTTCGGCGTTGCTGACGAAGATGCCCTGGGGAAGCTTGCAGACCCCCTGGAATCAGCACGGGAAATGTTTCAAGAAGACGATCCTGTCCGTGGAAAATTCCTCCCCGGTTCCAATTCTGGTCTTCTGACCGCGTCGTCAGGAAGCTCTCATCCGATCGAACCACTCCAATCCCGGCTCGCAGGTGGAATACGACATTGTTCTATCCCCGACGTACCAAGTACCCGTGTTGTATTTTGTATTAAGGGGGGCTCCTCACCGACAACCAGTTGATGTAGAAACAGTCTATCGTTATCTGGTGCCAGACCAGTATAAGAAGGAACTGAAGAGCGTGGGCGTCATGGGTGGTATCAGCTTCGACGTATGTGTAGGTGCGCTCGAACCCAGATTGTGTCAGTGCTCATGTTTTAAAAGTATCATCCAGATTCTGGCGCTCCAATGTATTTCGTTCATCCCTGCAACACTGCGGACGCCATGAGACATGTCGCAGGATGGCAAGATGTCAACCCCGAGTCCTATCTCCTCATGTGGCTTGGGTTGATAGGTAACTGTGTTAACCTGCATCTTCCATATGAGCTTTTTGCAGACAACATCACACAGAGTCCTCAAAAGACATCTCCGAGATCTTCTTTCGAGGCAGGCGAGATTGAGGTGGAGTTTTACCCCTCTGCCGAATGTGTAAACCAGAGCGGGTAAAATTGCCTAGTCTTCATCCGAAGATGCTTCCATTGGCACATCACTATCTTCGTCCATGGGAGCTTCTCCGTCGCTCTCGTCCTCACGCGGCCGTTTAGTGCCGTGAGGTTCTCCATTCACAACTTCAGCAGGCTTTGTGGGCAATCCAGTAGCTCCAGGAGGTGCACCAAATATTGACTTCTGGAGGTCGGTTGACACACCAACTGGTGCAGTCGCTGACACGGTATAGGTGCCGCGAAGCCGAGCAATCACGTCCGAGGTGCCTTTGGCGTACACGATTTTCTAAGTATCCATAATGTGAGCAGAGATTTTTCTAGATTTGAGAAACCGTACATACCATCTCTTTACCAAAGAAATCGAATCCCTGGAGGGCACGCATCGCCTGAGTACTGGCTTGCACATCCTTGAAAACAATGTGGGCTTGACCGCGCATCTTTTCATTCTTCATAGCAACAACGTCTAGAACGGTACCGTAGGTTGAGAAGAGGGTGTAGAGGGAAAGGCGCAAATCATATTTTCGAAGCTTATCCGGAAGATTGGTGCAATATAACCTAAAACTCTGTTAGGATCTTCTTACATAGGCGATTCAGGTGAAAATGACGACTAACGTTTGGTTAGGGGGTCCGACAGATACATTGCTATTTGGTGGGCCACTGCGAGTGGGCACTGTCTTTGTAGCCATGATGCAGAAGAACCAGAAACCTCCGTATCCCCCAAAACGAAAGATTGAGGAAGTCAGAAGCTTCCTGTGTAAGGAGGTGGAGCTCGGTTGCTGTGTGCTTCGCGACAAAGTGAATTGAGATTCTGGCGGATAGGAAAGCATTGCCTGCATGTCCAGGTCATGTGATATATTATCTAATCACTGCCCACGTCATCGGTTTAACTCACGCGTGGGCTTCCAGCCAGTTACTACTACTATACCTTCCAACCACATTCAACAACTGAATTGACAGTAGAGAGCTCCTCCTGTCTCCTAATATACAGAATGGCTGCTCCTGAAGTTCACCACCTCTTTCACCATCCAATTGCAGATCATTCTTTCTCTTCAGACACACAGACGCTCGCCGTTGCACGCGATAACAATGTTGAGCTCTACCAGGCATCAGGCAACAAGTTTGTGTTGAATGATGAACTCAAAGGCCACGACAAAATCGTGACTGGGGTTGATATTGCGCCTAACGGTGGTCGTATTGTGACTTGCTCGCAAGGTGTGTGTGATTCGACTTGCATTGGCTCTACTACCACAATGTACTGATATTGGTGCCTTCTAGACCGCAATGCCTACGTCTGGGAGCGAACTGCTTCTGGCTGGAAGCCCACTTTAGTCCTTCTTCGAATCAACCGAGCTGCTACATTTGTGCGCTGGTCGCCCTCGGAACAGAAATTCGCTGTCGGTTCGGGAGCTCGTGTCATTGCTGTTTGCTACTTTGAGGAGGAGAATGACTGGTGGATTTCCAAGCACTTGAAGAAACCAATCCGCAGCACTATCACCACGCTTGCATGGCACCCTAACTCTGTTCTGCTGGCTGCTGGCTCTACGGACTCTCATGCTAGGGTCTTCTCTAGCTTCATCAAGGGAATAGATACCCGTCCCGAGCCAAGTGCCTGGGGTGAGCGTCTTCCATTCAACACTGTGTGTGGAGAGTTCTTGAACGATTCCGCTGGATGGATTCATGGGGTGTCGTTCTCTCCAAGTGGGAATGCTCTCGCCTTTGCGGCCCATGATAGCAGCATCACGGTTGTCTACCCAAGCGCTCCAGAACAGCCCCCGCGAGCAATGTTGAACATTTCCACCCGTCTCTTGCCATTCAACAGCTTGATCTGGAACGGCGAGAATGAGATCATTGCTGCCGGTCATGTAAGTTCATGGATACACGTATCCATCAAGTGAACCCGATTAACAATCTGACTGTAGGACTGCGAGCCTTATCGCTTCAGCGGGGATGAGAACGGTTGGCAGCTTGCCGGGTCAATTGACAAGAGAGGGTCAGGAGTCGGTAGCGTCCGCGAGGAATCTGCGCTCAACATGTTCCGCCAAATGGACCTTAAGGGACAGACTCAGGCGGACACCGCGCTCAAGACGATTCATCAAAACACTATCAGCACGGTTAGGATCTACGAAGACGCCAATGGAGCCGTGCGGAAGTTTAGCAGTAAGGATGCTTCTTGTTTTGGACTCTTGACGTGTGTTTGACTGACATGTTGATTGTAGCAAGCGGAGTCGACGGCCGTGTGGTCGTATGGTCGATCTGAACTTATTCTCGAGGCCATCCTGAAAGTAAAGGGATTTCATATCCTGAGTCTCTCTTCTATGGAAAGTAAGGTTATTGCTGGACTATGAACCGGAGAATCATACATACGGATATTGAGACGCCCATAAAATCGGTTCTAGGTGAAACAGGCACGTGGAAGTTGTAAATAAGCGACAAGCGGACAGGTGTATATAGATTTGCTTCGAATGCACTATATCATACCTGCTATTTGTTCCAGACCAATCAACCTAGGTAGCGAATTATCTTGTACTTTTGAGACCAAGTTCGACCAATGGATGCAACATTAAATGCTGATTGGTGGCTACGTCCACAGAACGGGCATTGGAATGATCCACGGGCACTCCACTCCGCCTTTCTACCCCGGATTCTTCCTCTCCCCGACAGGTCACGCTCGTTACAATTGCACATGACGGAGATCTTATCTAGGACTTGATTCTTCAACCCTCCATTCTTCTCTTTTGGCTTTCTTTTCCCATTCATAACTTCTCGTAAATTGGGTTACGTCAGATAGCCTTAGATGAAGGTCTACAGGAACGCCCTTGTTCTTCTTTTCCATCCCTTCACACATTTACTTCACTTTGGCACAGCGAGCGTTTTCCGGCCTCAAGTTGAAGAGCCAATTTCTGATCAGCCGACTGAGCATCAACCGAGGTTATCGCGCCGGCTTTTCGAGTCCCTGGAGGAACTCGCTCGGATCGTGGACATTTCTTATTGCGTTGGCACAAGCGGAGTCCAGAAACCATTCCAGTGCCTGAGCCGGTGTCGAGAATTCGAGGGCTTTGAATTAATTACTGTAAGTCAATCAAGTGGCTGCAAAGAGCGTCTCGGGAAAAAAAAAATTCGTTTTCGCTGTTCTCGGTCTAGCAACGAAGAACAGCAAACCGTCCATGGAAAAGAAACTAATCATGTACTGTACATTTTGGCATGGCTCTCCAGACATGGAATACCGGTACTTTATTGTCGGATTCCTGCGGCTACATTGCGCTCTCCCACGCTCCATTTCCGAAACGCATCCTAGTCTCCTTTCGCGGAACCTACTCTATCACTAACACGATCATCGACCTCTCTGCCTACCCGCAGCAGTACGTCCCGTACATACCAGACGGAGACGAGCATGGAGCCAAATGCGCCAACTGCACCGTACATGCGGGGTTCATGACTTCGTGGCAAAACGCCCGCGCCACCCTCCTTTCCCATGTCGCCAAAGCCCGGGAGCAGTACCCTGACTACGACGTCGTGCTGGTCGGGCATTCGCTGGGTGGAGCCGTAGCCGCTCTTGCTGGTCTGGAAATGTACTTGAGGGGATGGGAGCCGCAGGTGACAACCTTTGGCGAGCCGAAAGTCGGAAATGCGGCGTTCGTGAGGTTTCTCGATGATAGTTTTGGTCTGACCACTCCTGGGAATTCCTCGTACGGTGGGGTGGATGCAGAGACACGAGACGAAGATGGATCGTCCGCTCGAGGCCTGCGTTTCCGCCGCGTAACTCATGTCAATGACCCCGTCCCTTTGCTTCCGCTCGACGAGTTGGGTTATCGGACGCACGCAGGGGAAATCTTCATTTCCAAATTGGATCTCCCACCGTCTCCCGACGACCTCGAACAGTGCGATGGGGATCACGATCCTCGTTGCATCGCGGGTTCAGAAGTTCGGGTTATGCTTGACCGGCTGGTTCTGGACGCTTTGCGTTCTGCGGAGTCCATTCATTCGAGCCAGGACAAGCAACATGGGCAGCAAGCTGTTCTTTCTGGGCATAGAGTCTCTGATAATGGCGGAGACCACAGGCATCATGCACCGGAAACCTCTGTAGAAGCTTCCTGGTCTCTCATCCCCGACAGATTCCGACTATGGGAGCTCTTTTTCGCCCACCGTGACTATTTCTGGCGTCTGGGACTGTGTGTTCCCGGCGGAGATCCGACAAGAATTAGAGATGCCGACCAAGAGTCGAATACTGATGTATCTGCTGATAGCGGTACGGATCCTGTCTCAGACAACGGGTGACTCAGAAGCTATCGTGTCAGAATGGCTCGCGTGCTTAGGTTTCCTATCCATGGACATGTTGTGCAACGATTGCATGACCGTGTTAATGCTTAACGAGTACATACCGAGTAATGATAATGACGGAGAAGACAGCAAACTGAGCTGCACACAGGCCATTGATTGAAGTGATCAGTCTACTAGAAAACAGTATCCGCAGTAAGATTTTACATACACTCACCATTAGAAGAAATAACAATCAGTGGTATTTGGGAACGGCTAATTCACGAAACATGCAGACACCAGGGAGATGATAAAAGGGGAATAAGGAAGAACAAGGTGAAAGATAAACAGAGAAGGGGTAGATGGTAATATAAGATGGCAAAAGGAACACGAATGAAAACAACGGAGTATATAAATACCCTCTTCCCCACGACAGAATTCATGGACCTCGGTAGGTGATCAGCTACTTCCCATGCTCCAGCGTCGGTACAATAACTGGACCATACTTGACTACGTTGCCATACGTCCCCTCACCCTGCACCATGAAGTCGACGGCGAGATTGAGCTTGCCGCCTCCATGACCCATGTCCGTCCGGCCGTAGGTCGCGGTGACCACCTCCGGATCATACGCGACGATGGCGACGTAATTCCGCCGGCCCATGAGTTTCCGATGCTCGCGAGGCTGGCCCGTGACATCTGTCTGGAAGATTTCCATCATGTCCTCCTTGGTATCTGTGGGCTGGGACGGGGTGGAGCGATGGCCGTTGGCGGGAATGTAGAGAGGTTTGTTGTGGCTGTGGAGCAGCTTGATTATGTATGACGGGGGCGGAACGTTGACCACAGCGGATGAAATGAGCTGGTACATGGTCTTATGATCGGAGGGATGGGTAGGGTCGTGGACTAAGCCTGCACCGCAGACATTAACGGCGCCAGAAAGGAATGTCATCCGCAGAGACTTCTGATGGGCAATCCCTTGGAGGGTACGAATAAGGTAAGTTCTCTCGAGGTCCTGAATGTCGCGAAAGAGTTAGTCATGGTAAGACGTTGATTTCGGGGGGTAGCAAGCTTTACGTACCTTAGACTCATGCGTCCATTGGTCCCTCAGTTCGTCAAGGAGATCTAATTCTCCAAAAGGGTTCAGGATTCCACCCATGAGACCGGACTTTCCCACGGCACGTTTGACAGAATCGAATCCCGAGCCAACAACGTCCTTTGCTCCTACTACGCCAGCGACAGAGCTGGTCACTTTTCCGAGGACATTGTATGCACCAGTAACGGCTCTTTTCCCCGTAGCAACGGTATGTGCGAGTTGTTCGGCAGTTTCCAGTCGTGGATAGATGAGCGGGACGGAGATCATCCACAGACAGTGCTGCACAGAGGGTGGCAGCATGGCTACCTTGGGGAATAGGCCTTGATATGTCGGCCCAGCCATGACTTGATGTGGATTGCGTTCAGATCGACAATCAGGTCCGACCACGACAACTGCCGGTCCCAGGTATTTGACGAAGTGCCAACCCGTTCCAGTGATGGTAAAGAGATCTATATCCGAGCTCACATTGCGAAGGATGTCAAGCGAAGTGTGATGCTGGAAGAGAAGATACATTTCGATTCCGATACGTCCTATATTCTTGAACATGTTTGAGAACTGCATGTGTTCGGGATATGAACCGAATCCGTCGAAGCTGTGTATGTCAGAACTCAGACTGCTTCCGAACATATCAACGTAGAAAAAGGGAACTCACATGTCATGATCGTCGATCTGGCAGATATAGGGGATCTGAGCAAATGCTTCTCTCAAGTGAGGCTGATCGAAGTGGCTGGTATAGTAATGGAAATAAGCGTGAGAGACATCCTCTTCATGAGCCGGGGTCCACGCAGTATTCTTTCTGGCTTCTTTTCCCCTCATCGCAAGCCACTGCTTCAGAGATGGAATCTCCTTCCACATGCGGTCGGCGTAGATTTGACCGCCCATGCATAGCTGTGTATGAAATCCTCCAATCTCATTATGCTTCTGCATGATGTCTTTCCACATGAAACCAACGCCTCCAAGGCGAGCCCGCTCGTTGGCATTGGCGTTGAGAGAGAAGTCATTTCCAGAAGTTGCAATAAAGCGCCAATTCGTCTCATAGCGTCCAGCAACCAGGAATTCGTAACGTGTGCAACCGAGATGCGAAGTAATGGCATAAGTCCATTTCGCGGGACCGGATTCTTCCATCCGCAAATCAACTTCGTACTTGTAGAATGTCCACCGCTGATGGACAGCAATGTTCACCGCTTTCAGTTGACGAGGGTTGGGTGAGAGGTCAACACTCTGGTGAATATGAATCGTGGGTGGCTGTGAGGCATCGGTTACCAGTAGGATGGAGCCAAGCCAGATTCCGCGTTCCAAGTCCATGTTGGTGTATCGAAGATACGGACCGAAGTATACGCCATTCGTAGGCGCCACTTTGTACAAGTCGACACCGCTGCTAGGTGGCGGTCCAATGAAGCCAGTAACCACCGGAGACTGCAAACTCTCGTAGCCAGGTGTTAGAGGGAGACCTGGAGATGCCAGTGGCTTACCAAAAGCTGACAAGCCCGGCGACACAAGTGGGTGACTGCTATAGATGCTTCCCACTGGCGACAAGGGTGCTTCGTTAAGATTCAACGGTGTAGGGCCTTTGGGGAACTCCCATTGTGTTGATTGAGTTGGAAGGTGGATATAGTAATATTGTCCTGAGTTGGGATCTAGATGCGCTATCCATCCTTCTGGAAGAGGGGGTGGGGAGGCTGGGGGAAGCCCAGCCGGCGCAGGAGATGCATTGACATGGGTCTGTTGAACAGTATGCTGTCCATTCTGATAACCTTGCTGTGGAGAATGACCTTGATTTTGCTGTCTTGGATCATTGGCAAATGCTGGATGATCCTGTGCAGCAGCTACAGGAGCGGCAGTTGCAGCCGTGGTTGCAGCAGCAGCAGCAGCAGCAGCAACAGCAGTAGCTGGTGCCATGGTTGTAGGCTGACCAATACCTGGCCCCTGTTGTATCCCTGCTGCAGCAGGTCGCTGCTTTTCGTTTGCATAGCCCTGAGAGGCAGCTGCCCCGGATACACTCGAATAAGCCGGAGGAGGCGAGGAGTTTATACGCATCCGCTCGAAGTCCTGCTCCAGAGCGTTCTGAGGGATCCTAGACGGCTGCTGGGTTTGGGAGGCCTGAGGAACAGCTGCTGCGAGTTGAGCCTGCTGAGAGACTGGCGCTTGATCGTCTGTAGCCACTACACCAGGACCCTGATATACCGTTGGTGGCCCGTGTGGCTGGCTACCTGGCTGCTCAGTGGGAGTCCATGGTCGCTGAACTGGTGGCTGCTGCTGTTGAAACCTCGGTTGCTGGCCAGCATACTGCTCTGCTCGTCTCTGGGCAGCAGCGCTCTGAGCGTGCAAGCTTGCGAGGGTAGAAGTCCCTGCGATTCCAGCAGCGGCATACCGGGCTTCGATATCTGAGCCAAGCTGCTGGCCAGGTCCAACAATTGGGGTTTCCGGAGGGGGAGGGGAGCCCCGCTGGGCACGCGTGGTGGACGTCGATGCGGTCGAGCTGATACGATTGATAGAGCTAGTATTCATTGGCCGGCCCTGTGCCGTCGCCGCCCACGATTCGGGGCTAGATGAGCTTTGTGGAGGCGGCCAGTACTGCTGATGGTAATTTGCGTACTGATTCCCATCCGGCTGCGTATTGTTCATTGGGGGTGGAGCTATTGGCGCTCGCTGGTACTTTGCAAACAGTCCTTCTTTATCTGGAGCATCAGGTCCCGGAGACTCTGGCAATGGCTTGGGCAGGTTTCCTCCTCGCCTCTCTGCTAACGTAGCGGGCTTGGGCTCACGACCATCTCGTGGTCGCAAAGCAGCCGGGTACTCAGATGGCCTCGATGCACCGGAGCTAGCCGGCAATTCAGACACGTTGTATTGACTGGGCGAGGTTGTGCGTCCATTCTCTGCAGGAGTCACCGTCCTTGTTGGATCTGAGTGAATGGATTGTGGACTCGCGCTGTTGGACCTGTGCATCTGCTGGGGCCTCGGTCGATCGTCCGGGTACGGAAGAGTAAAAGGCTGCTGCTTGTTTGTCGTGCTAGGCGATGGCGTATCATCCCTTTTGCTAATCCGCAACGGCTCGACAACAGGTGATTCGGGTCGAGCAGAGTAGTTCAGAAACAACTCCTCGTCAGGATTGCCCTGACGGCTGCCAGTGGGACTCATAATGACTGTTTCAGACCGAGCAGCGATAGTCATCTGCAGAAAGAAGACAAATCAATTCGCCGACTGCCAATCACGAGCAAGCAGCAGAAAGGCTGCCTGGGCGGCAACGGTGAGGGGTAAAAGCAGTCGGCGGATGCGGAGATGTCCTTGCGCCCTCAGCAGCTGAAAGTAGAAACGGGAGTATAACTATGTGAAGTTGAGCCAAAGAAGATAAGAAACAGATGAGAAGAAAGCTGTTGCTATTCCCATCGTCTGGAGGATGTGGGGGTGGGGGGGGGGGAAGTAAATCAGGGGAAAGAGAGGGAAACATGTGTGTAGATGGCAACTGTACTGTTCTGATAACCAGAACCTTAGGTAGCCGCCGGGGGTCATTCAACGCCCAGTGAAACCCCGCAGTCATTGGCCGGGACGAAGGACGGCGGCACGAATAAGAAGGCATCGCGCCACAAAGTGGAAAGCTCCTGGTGCTGCCAGATTGCTAGGTACTTAGGTATTATTATTAGGCGTACGCAATAACAACTCAACAAACAAGTGCCCGACATGATCCACAGAATGTGAGAAAAACAAACGGAGATGATCTCTTGCTGGATCGGCCCCGCACGCGTCGTTCCATGGGAGCAGTTGATGCCTGAGGCCGACAGGTATTCGACTCGAGTCATTGGCATCCATTCTATTTAACTTACCTAATCAAGACGTTAAATCGTACATTCATGTAAGCGCGTAATTCTTAAGAAACTATCATGACAAACAATCCAAGACACATATGTGCAATCTTTGTTACTCGCGATGCTCGAAAAGCCACACCATAAATCCATCACGCAACAATTCAGGTTCTGCCAAACGCCAATTCCTCCAGACACTTGCCGAGAAACACGCTAGATGCCTTCATAACCCAAAATTAACCAGCTGAAGACCGTGCTGAGACATTAGATCAACCCAGTCGACATCCAAGATATGTCCCACGTTTATCGGTTGCTCCGACTGTCGCTCATAGACAATCTGTAGCATACAGCGCGTGGTTGCTGCGTTACGGCCCATACCGTGCTCCTCCATACTCGACATCAGTTCCATTGCCAGTATCTTGAGGCTGCTAGATAGTGGCGTGACCACTCCAGCTAGGAACAGTGGAAAGATGATAAAGCGACGGTCAAACCGGCCCGTACTAACGATAGCCTCGGCTGTCTGTAGAATGGCGGTCGCATGGTGATAAATCTCACCCTCTTGCGTAGGTCCTGGCTCCAGCCGCTGGCCAGGCCACATGCTGGTGTGTGAATATAATAGAGACACATGAAACATGCTGGAAGCCTGTATGGTCTGCATGAGAATGCCAGCGATTCAAAGTGGGGCCAGGCAGGATATCCTCTGCTTACCTGTTCCAAGACATCCCTCGACCTTCTGGGTAGGCTGTCTTGATGCTGGAGCAAAAAGATTGCATTTGTCGATCCCCAGAGCGCTCTAAAGGCTTCTTGTAGCTCATAAATCTCCTTACGCCGCTGGTGGGAATGCGAGAAAGAGCCTGGATATATAGGGCTGGCTGTAAAAGCAGAAGGTATCGTTTCCCGTCGAATTTCTGCCGCTAGAAATGCCAACCTTGCGGCCATTATGAACGTATCATAGTACATCTGCAATATAATGGGGAGGCTCTCGACCTCCTCCGAGTATATGACTCTATCACCCCCAGAGCCAGGAGTATATAGCAGGAACTCTGGGCCGGGGAGCATATTGTTCTCGATCATTGCTCCAATAAACTCCCCAGTTCCCGCTCCGCTGAATAAGGCATAAAGATCAATGTTGCAGACCCACCAGATTATGAACGGGAAGCGTTCCCTCCCGAACACAGACTGTCTCATGATAGTTATATGAAGGAGGCGTGAGGTGTGATGGGACCACAGATTCGAGCCGCTGGGCTCGGCTGCTGCAATCTTTAGATAGATGTCAGCCGAGCGCTTATGGTCCGTAAATAGAGAGAAGCGCGAGAAAAAAAAAATACCTCATAGATAAGCAGGAGAAAGTGGGTGAGAAATAGCCCGTCCGACGATAGGTCTTCATTGCTGCGCAGGCTAGTCTGGAGGGAGGTGAAGGCTTGCTGGTAGTGTTGCAATGCATCTATGTTCTGGCTTCCATCTTTGTCGGCCAGACTAAGAGCAGATACTGCCATCATTGCGTGCAAGAGCTGGATGCGTCGTCATCAATGCTCCGTTCCTTTCTGCAGAGGAAGGAAATTGACTTACAGGAGGGAAATTCGCAGCTTCGATCTCGAATAGTTCTGCTCCCAACCCATTGATATCGGCTCCGGGTGAATTAGGCCCTGGATACTCCACCGGAATCAGCTGCCTCCATACCTCGTTGCGAAAATGTACAATGAGGGTGGCATCTGGACTTTCCTGTTTGACCGCCTGGTCCAGAAAGCGGCCGTACTCGTCCTCAAACGGATTTGAGGAGGTAAATGTGGCTAGGACGGCGGGTGATAGGGAATCCAGCATGTCGGATAACGGTGACAACCTCGAACTTCTGCCGGTTGAAGACGGACGCCGGGATGCATCCTCAAACCTCTTGAGAATTATGACATTAGGATCACTCGCTTCCACACTGCTCTCTCGCTCCTCTTTTATACCGCCGCTAGCTAGCGAACTGGTGATGGAAGGCCGACGACCTTCGGGATCTCGCAAACCGAGTTCATCTGATGAGTCTTCGGCGTATTCTGGAAGACCGCAAAAGCTGTCAGGAATGACAATCACGTTGTAAGTACCAGGACTTGACGTCTCCGCTTTCCGCTCCCTTTCCTCGTCTGATGTGAGCATAGCGAACGGGGGAAGTGCGTCATCCATTCCCGACATGGAGGAGTTCCTCTCACTCAGAGTTGATGATTTGGCTGCCGTTCCACTAGATGTCAGTGGCTGCGTGTAAAAAAAGAAAGCGAACCGAAAGGTAACTATGGGGTGCCTCACAGTCCCAGACTACATTTCCTTTGGTCGAAATTTCGGACATCCGTCCCATGATTCGGCGAGTATCGTCGCGAAAGGACAGTCGGGGCTGGTAATCGCAAACATGGCCCAGTCTGGCACATTGCTGAGGACGTAGTGAATCAGTTTAATCATCATTCGGCGTAATAGGAAACAAGGGAGTCAACATACACCACATATTGGATGGCCTTCATCGCATTTTACTGTAGAAGAAAATAATTGTCAACCGGGTTGCACTTTTGTTTCCTTCTGCTTCGCGGCCATTTGAGGGGAGAATGTGGCTCACCCTTGCGACTCTACAATCGATTCAACAGCCATGTCAGCAAGTTGCCCAACAGAGTCCACGATTCATACAATCAAACGGGGTAGAAATGCTTGCTCACTCTACAGGTCCTAAGCAAAGACAAGAGATATGGATTATCAGCCAAACCGACAGCCATTGAAAGGTAGGAATGCACTCACCAACAACCAGTTCTTGATCGTGGAGGAAGGCGGATTCTGGGCGGGACGATCAACGTGGTGGTGGTTGTTCTTGTTACCGAGTTCCTGAGTCGAGTGCCCTTCACCGCAGCAGCGGCAGGAACCTCGTCCTTGGGCGCAATTATGGGTAACCGTAAAGCGCGCTTCCCAGGAGCATCACCCCGCCGAGTGGGCATTACAAGGCTCGCCACCGTCATGAGGCCAATCGTCCTCCTCCTGGGTTTAAACTGCTATCAGTGACCTTCCCTAACGAGCAAGGTTGCTTTTGGGCTCCAAGTACCAGCACGTTCTAGAGAGAAAGAGGATCTACGAGAGCTCTGGGCGTGTGAACTCGCATCCGGACACCTGTCGGTCGCCTCTCTCCGTCCCAATTCTTCAATTATCCCGATTTCGCACGAGGGATTCGAAGACAGTGGCCGATTGGATATCTACAGAGGCTGGTAAGAAGGTTGAAGCTTTGTAACGGGTGTTCGGATGATCAATGGCTCGAGAAGGAGGCCAAAGAGAGACAGAGGATATGGTAGGAAGAGGGGACGGGGGAAAGAATAACGGAAGAAAAGGATATATAGAGAAACACAAAGACGTCTGGAGGAACAGTCGAACAAAATGCCCCTACCAATTAGTTGGATCGATTCGAAGAAGGCTGGTGGTGAATGACGACGATGATGATGTGGGGAGACGAGGGTCCCGGGGCCCATATGTATGTTTATATCCAGAGAAGGACGAAGAAAAAGAAAAGAAAGGGCCGGGGAGCCATGATCGGGCCTAAGATGCCTTTATTATGTATTTATTTATTTATTTTTTCTCTCGCTTGGCTCCTGTGGCGGACCTGAAGAATGGTTCGGATGCAGTTCAAAAGTGAGAAGCCTGGACCTGGAGACATCCGAATGCGCAGGGGTGTAAAGAAAAAGGACTAATAGAGATAATCCTTGGCTCTGGATCTGCCAACCATGTGGCATGTGTCCGGCGGCGGAAGCTGGAATTCGGGTCCGGGGGGCGGATGCAGGAGCGATAGAGCCATGGATTGGGGATGGTCATCTGGGAGTTGACGGATCATCAGCTGTGCCTGACAGCCGGACACAGAAAAAAAAAAAAAAAAACCACTCTGGGGCTGGACCAGGTCAAGCACCGTTCAGGTATCTATCTATCTATCTCCGTCTGCAGATAGTATACACAGCCACTGCAGTCAGTCTCGTCATGGATATCGTTCTTCAATCTTCACATTGAGAAAGTAAAGTGCAGTCCGTGACTCCGGATGAACCCGGACTTGCGGGGGCTGCGCATCTCCTGGGCCAGTTGCACCGTTGCCATGATTCCGACTCCTCTCCTTGATCATTACCTACAATCAATCATTACTTAGTCGGAGCCGAACATCGATAGAGAGGAGGCAAGTAAAATCACCTCCCCGAATAGGAAGTGACAGGGGATTAGGTAAGTAGACACTTAAGAGTTACTTGTAAGCCTTGTATGCATGTCATACAGTCTAGTTGGATGCTGACAGTCTGCAGCCCATGCCGTGAACATCAACATACACATGCCGCAGACTAAAGTACAATAGTCCATCCTGATGATTCCTCCCAGTCCAGCATTTCGGCCGACCCCATTTAACGTTGAACGGGCTCGGACAGAGAGCCCTAGTGTTAACTTTTAAGAAGTCTTAGGGACTTAGCCTGACTTCCAGACCGGCCGGATTTTTTTTTGGGACAGGCTCGCTGCTCTTGTGAAGAGAGAAAGCTCGGGCCACCCACTGCCCGAGGCGAAGACCTCGAGCAGGCCAATCACAGTAGCCATTGGTCAAATAGACCAGCCCAGGCCCCCGAGACAGCGCCTTCTGCTCTACGGTCGTACTCCTTTGGGCCTGTCTGAGACTGCGAACTGCGAACTACAGCAGCCTCAAGGACATGAAGTTCCAGTTCAATCCGTATCCGCCGCCGGTCGGAGACTCGGAGTCAAAGTGCCAGCCACGGTACGCGTGATATGGACTCGAAAGTAGTGATGCAGATTTAAAATGTCAAAAAGTCATGACTTTTTTTGAAAATATCGATATTTTCTTTTTAAATATCGATACACTAAAATACGCTAATATAGTAGGCCTATATAATTAATATTAGATATTATAATTAGCTGATTAGAATAAAAATTAATATATTTTAAAATAAAAAAAGGCCTATAAAATAGCGGTATTTTATATATAAATTAAATGTGACAGTCCTTGATCTTGACCTCAGTATGTCACATGATTACTCACGTGACCCACAAACCTATTTCCTATAATGTCTTGCACCTTCCCTACATCTTCTCTCCTTCCTTCCCCATGCTAGAATTCTTGTATCTTAGCTGCCAGATAGATGAATAAGATATCTGTTTGAGCCTATTACATTAAAAAAATTATATTTATAAATAACCCTAGGCCTAAGCCTATTCTTAATTATAATTAAGCCCCTTATTCTTATAAATAATAATATTTTTTAAATATTATATTATTATAATTATTTAAAGATTTAGGAGCAGGTTCGTCCGTGGCGCTTAAAAGCTCTTAAATATAGAGATTTCGCTTTATTTTATCTATCTCCTACTCTAAGAAGTTATAATTATAATTATTTATATATTTTTTATTATTATCACTATTTAGTACCCTTATATTTATTATAATAAAGATCTCTTTATTTATGCGTTAAGGGTCTAATTAGTTATATTTTTTAATATAATAATAATTTATTAATAAAAAAACGCGTTTTAATATAGCGGAATAGGTAATAATATTATAAAAATAGAGGATTAAAAAAGAAAGATTTAGAATAAAGGTTCCCTAGGAAATTAATTATTTTTATTAATAATTACGTAACTTATTTAAATTAGGCTTCATCAGAGCCCACGTCGGCCCAGGCCCAACCCAGCCCAACCCACGAATGGGTTGGGCTTTGGGCCGAGTTCTATAGCCCACAGTGGGCCATGGGCCGAGTCCTTTAGCCCATAATGGGCCCTGGGCCCCCAATTGTGCCACAAACAGTACAAACATGCCTTGGTTCCGTGACTGCATAATTCATGCAATTTCTGGCTGTAATATTGAGTATTTCCTTTACATCTCGCCTTTCGATTAGAAACTTTTGAAGCAATTAGGGATAATATTAGAGCTTAAATTCAAGAGCAATAGATTAAAATAATTATCACTAATTAATGATACTCAAAGGCATCATCCTCTCGAGTCTTACGCTTCCGTCCTGAAGCCCGTAGCTGAGTGTTATTCTCTGGCAGTTTAGGCTCAGTGTGGTCCTCGACAGTAGGAGAAGGAGCTACTTCTGCCACCATCTCATCATTCAATTTATTATTTGACTCCTCAGTATCACTGATTGGTTCCACTTCAACCTCATCAAGCCTTTCGTCCTTCTCTTCCTTTGCTGCTTCAATCTCTTCACGAGAGAAGAATTTCTCTAGATGACGCGAAGTCAGACTGCTGGCTTTCTGACATGATAGTAGAAAGATGAGGATTTGAAATGAAGCGCTGGTAAGGGAAAAGGTAGGAAAGGAGAAAGGGGATACATACCAAGGCTAGGTCCGCTAGGAGACGTGTTGACTTAGCGGTAAACACCGAGTTCAGGAAACAAGTACTTCTGATATACACGTAGATTAAGATCGGGGGAATAAGGAGGCTATATTATAATCTTAATACCTATCTTATTAAGGAGGCGTTTGATAAGACGTGCGGTATATATAGAGGTATTATTATATATAAAGATATCGCCCGGGCCAACTAATTCTGGAAGCCATACCTTATATATATAAGATATAACCTTTACTGTAATACACTAATACTACCACGCGCGGATTCCAGATCTCCTTTTAATAGAATAAGACTAGTCTATTTATCGAAGCTAAATCCAGCCCAGAATATCTACTTCATATCTTTTCTATAATATATAGTCTTAATATCGTGCTCAATCAATTGCCGAGAAGGAGACGTAAAGGTATATATAGAACGCACGCCTTTTCCACGTTTCTAATCCTCGGGTATAAAATACGTATATTATTAATAGACCTCGCCCTCACCCGCAAACGGGTCGGTGGCTGCGACCCGTTACCCAAACCCGAAAATTTACGGGTTGTAGGTCGCGACCCGTACCCGACCCTCAAACCCGTTTGGGTCACCCGCGGGTGACCCGCGAGTAACCCGTTTTTGCATAAAATTCCTACACTTTTCCTGATTAGGATGGATAAAATGCTGATTTAGATGAATATATTATTGTTATTTTAATGTATATCACGGGCCTCTCTATATTTGCATTGTTTGATAACCCGTTCGGGTCACCCGTAACCCGCGCGGGTGACCCGTGAAGACTTACGACCCGCCCACGGGTTATAGGATCCTACCCGAAACCCGTAAATTTGCGGGTTGCGGGTGACCCGTTACGGGTGACCCGCGGGTGAGGGCGAGGCCTAATTATTAAGCCTATACAAGGCGCTTAATAGTATTTACTTTAATAATTTCAGGTAGTTGCAATTACTTCCATTTCTTTATATAAAGATTGCGAAAAAGGCGATAAACGGTTTATCGAGACGGCGAATAATCCACGGCGGCTTATAACTCACGTATTTTTATATATAGATCTCTAAGGGCGAGCTTATAAAGATATGCTTTTTATTCTAGAGATAGAATTGGAGATCTTCTAGAGTATAGTAATGAAGTATAATATTACCGTTTTTCTTCCTACTTAATAGTGTAGCGAATAGTAGAAAGAGATATATAAGGGTGTTGTTTTTAAGTCCTTTTATAGCCCCATCCAATTAAGTGAAGTTCGCAAATGCGAGCGCGTATAGTAGGGTCGAATTCCTTTAATTTAGTTAAAGCCTCCGTAAACGCGTCGCGTTGTTATTCTGCCTAGTAGAACAGAAAGCGGTGAAAAATTAGCCTTCAACTAGTATAAATAGCGTCTTGGTAAAGGGGGAGGGGTGTTAATAGTTCAGTATACCCACTGTAACAATAGAGGAAAAGTCAGGTTGGAGAAGGGGCCTTTCCCTTTTTTTTTTTTTTTTTTTTTCTTTTGTTCGCGGCTCCTTTGTTCTTTCTTCAGAGAAAGAACCTCGTAAAGGGAAAGAGTGTGCGAAGTGCATACCATGACAAGAACAGCAAACGAAATTCTTCGGATTTGTTCCTAGGTATTCGAAGAAGAACGCCGGAAACGGCCAACAGCTTTTCTGACAGATTCACCGGGCCATCTAAGTTACCGATCAACCAATACGGGAGTCAATCAGGATCCGGATCTGGTTGATTCTCGGGCACTAAACCATAACCATGTACGAGACAACCTTTGCGGACATGTCCGAGAACTAACTGTGCATCAAACTGACAAACTTCAAAAGTAGCCAGGTCGAGGCAAAGCTTGCGAGAAAAGTGGCATGGGGTTAGGCTTCCCAAGTTCCCAGCCAATGGTCCTTAAAGTGAGGACAGCCCAACGAAGTTAAGTTGTTTTCCGCCGTGTACTCATCCTGTACGGAGGACGTGCATGGAGGACGTGCATGCCACATACATGGGTCATGCACTTGCAAGAAGGTTTTACCTGGCCCCGAATTTCGCAGATGAGCCACTTTCCATCTAACTCACGAGTCCTGCTGAACTTTAGCGAGTGGCGCTTTTGAGATTCTGAATTTGTCCACCGGCTGTGAACACCCCCTGATCGATTCCCGAGCGTCTGGAATGTTGGCTGTTGCTGTCAGCCGCAAACCCAGCCAATTTCCAAAAAAGCGTGTACACAGGCCACGCCAGCTACAAGGGACAAGGGTACATGTGCAAACTTGGTTGAAACACATGGCATGGTCGGACCCATGGCATGTAGCACGAGAAAACTCAAATCCAAAAAAATAAGCCAAACGATTGCATTCCTGACGGGTCTCTCTGCTGCATATCGCAAGGCCTGTGTTTGGATGGAAGGGCCAGTGCGTATCGTATCTACGTACTGAGTACTCCGTATTCCCTCCGAAAACCGGGGCCACGCCAAATCCTCTCCGGGCCCAACAACAATAATAATGTTTGAAGTCTTGAGCCAAGCAGCGTGCACTGATCATGTCCTTCGTATTTGTCGCTTACACGGTTCTAGTTCTACCCTTACTGTCGATCTTCCACGTGGACGCTCAACCTTACGGTGGTACGAGCTTCTCCAGCGCCTGTTCCAGGATTCGCCGCACTGGGCCAGATCTCTCCGCCTCCAACCAAGCCTTGATCGACTGCCGGAGTTCGTCGCGCACTCGGAACCCTGCCTGCTGGCAGAGTGTGATGTACGCAACTGTCGCTTCGGCGCGGTCTTTCCGCATAGTTTCCACAGATACGTCTGCTTCCCGAAATAGTAGCTTGCCCGCTAGGGCCTCCAAAGGTTCTAGCTGGCGTGCATCGAGATTTTCGCGCCCCTGCTGCGATATCCATCGACCTAACTTGATGAAAAACACCCGAAGCTCCTCGAACACTGTGGCCTGCACAGTTCTCCCGCCATTCTTCAGCGCTTGGTCGGCGATTGGAGTCAGCTCGGACAGATATTCCTTCAGTGCTGTGTCTCGAATTAGTTTCGACTCAATAAGGACGGCGGCGGAAAGCTGACCTGTTGCGGACACATCTGCGTCTGGGTTGAAGCACTGAAGAAGGCATTTTATGCAAGCTGATAAAGTTGTCTCCGGCCTTGGTCGGGTTCAGAACGTTAGTAGCAATTTCAATAGAGCACGCGCCACGAGGCTGAGACCCACTTTGACTTCTGACCACTGCCTGTGTCAATATCCATTGCATCTTCTTGGCTGTCCAGAAGCTCATCCATGACTCGTGACACAATGCTAAGAGTGTCTGGGATGAAATTGACATCATCGCGTGCCTGTGAGATTTCGCCCAGTGCGACCAAAGCATACGGCCTATACGTGGGATTGTTCCGCTTGGCCTCTCGGATTGTAATAGTCTGGAGGAGTTCAGTGAGTGCACAAACGCCTCGAGTCCAGATTGACTCAGGAACATACCTTCATCGAGTCACCTAGCTGCTTGTTCTCTCGCCACAACTTTTTAGCTTGACGGCTGAACTTGACAAACGCCTTGAGCACGGCCTCTTTCCCCACCCAGGTCTTTCCAGCCAAAGCCTTCTCCAAAACAGGCCACAAGAGCTCACAGGTGGCGATGTCGATTTCCTGGTCCAACGACATAACGACATCTGCAATTGCAAGCGCTGCAGTATGCTTGATGGCCCAGCGGGGAGACTCTAAGTAGTCCGAAACTAGCTGGACAAGCTCTCTGATATACAGTGAAACCGCTCGAGAGCCACCCACATTGTCCTGCCATGTCTTCTCGAATGCTTCTTTAACATGCTCATCAGGATCATGTTTGCATACGAAAACGAAAGGCAGGGCGGCCGCCGCAAACGCCATGAATCGGTCGTTAGATAATTTTGACATGTGGAAGAAGATCTCCGCGGAGACGATTCGGTGAGGAGCATCTTCGGCATTCAGGTAGAGATTCTTGGCGTATTCGACGGTCTTCAGAACCCGGTCGTCTGAGGCCAACCGCATGAGGTAGCCCATAGACGTACAGTAAGATGCACTGACGGTATCGTTGCGGTCAACAACATGTTTATTTAACAACTGGATAAAACGGTCCGCATAGGGTCGGAAAAGAACCGTTCTCATGCTTAGGATCACGAGGACACGGCTACATCCCACTTTAGATGGCAGCCCAACCGCAGAGCGAAGCACATCCTCGAGCTTCGCGGCGAGTTCTTTCATGTTGGTCTCGTCCAGGTTGTCTAGTAGATATCGTTCTATCACCTCCATCATCGGAGACCCACGAATGCTGGACAATCTCATCTTATCAATTTCTTGGCCCGTCATACCGTACTTATCAGCGTTCAGGTGAATGTAATTCACAGCCTGCGGCTCCAGCGAAGTCAAGGAGTTCAGGAACTTCTCCAACATGTCAGGCACAAAAGGACGCAAAAGTGCGCCGGGCCCCTTCTTGATCATTTGTATCAGGGCTCCAATAGCGAAAGCTTGCACTTCTTCCACGCTCGACTCCATACCCTTGTCGCTGAGCAAGAATGGAATGACGTTTCCTATCATAGTTGTCGCCCGTTTTGCGTCTGTGCCGCCTGTTTCCAGGGTTCGAATGATTGCATTGGTGATAGTTTGACACAGGCGGAGAGCCGCCAATCGGACTGTTTCCTTGATATCATCTAGAACCTTGAATGATTTCGTAAATATCTCATTGATGTACTTGCTATATTTCTCCGGCTGACGACCTTGGATCAAATCTGCAATGGCAGCACAGCTTGCCTGTCGGACTCGCCATTCTCGTCCAGCAAACATGCTTTTCAACAAGTCTTCCATGATGTCATCAAAATGCTCATTGATTACCACCATGGGTTCTTTGACAAGCGTCTGCCAGATGGTATTCATAGACCGCTGGACATTTGGATTTGGGTCAAATCGATAACGGTATAGTTTGGGGTAGATCTTGGGGTTCTTGGCCAGGTAGCCATTCACGCTCGAATCGGAAAAGATATTACTGATCCCGAATCTGCCGAATGCCGCGCGGTTCGTCCAGATGGCATTGCTCGACGCCAACGACATGAACCGATACACAAGGCTGGGGTCCCCAACTTCGGAAGCGAGTTTCATGATATCCTGATAAGTAGTGACGGATGTCCCCTCACCTGTGGGCAATGCTCCAGGCTCGAAGAGTTCGGTGTCCGCATTGACCCGGCCGCCACCAAGATTGGAGCCGCTGGCAGTAAACGAGTTCACCAGGTCGTGCACCAGATCATCCCTCAGTTCCTGGTCTCCCATTTCGTAGACAAGACTGAGACCCTGAGCTCCAGATTCCTGGACGACCTCATCCCGGTCTGCCAACAATCGCGTGAACGAGGCCTGGCATTTGCGTAGGCGGCTCTGCATTTCTTCCAGGTGGCCACAGTTCTTGACCAGAGACAACAGCCATATCGCGGATGCTTTTCTCAGAGATGGCTTGGACGCCGCACACCCAGCTATAATTTTATCGCACATATTAGCGAGGACTGTGCTAGCTATCTCGGATCTGGGATGTTCCTCATCAACGTCAAATGCTCGAATCAGGGACTTTGAGTTCCATCCAGCAGCGGCAGTGCTCAATGCCTCGCCAACAGCAAAATGTACCTCAGGACTGCGAATTTCGTGCAAGTCATAGAGAGAACTCAGAATCTCAGTGAAGAACTGAACATTGCCATCACCTTTCGAGAAAATCAAGGACAGTAGGCCCAATGTCTGTATTGGTACTTCACTCTCTGTCTTCTTCGCATCCTGTACTAATTTTTCCTTGATCGTCTTCCAGTCATCTTCGGGAAGCATTGGGGGCGACAGAACCTCGGAAATACTCAGTTGGCTTATGGCTACTTGAGCCGCCCGTCGAAGGAGAGAGTCGCGTGCAGTCTCCGTGATGTTAACCACGACCTCCACGAACTGCTTTAGTTGTGCATCAGGCACCTTCTGTAGCATTTTTCGAAACGCAAGCCTGCTCGAAAGATATGTCATGGCAAGAAGCGCTCCCCGAACCTTTAGAGCTCTTTCACCAATCGCCTCTTTCCATGCCATTATGGCTCCCATCAACTCTGTGACTGAATCTCTCAAGGCATTCTCGTTCATCGAAGAATGAGAAGTTAAGATACCAAAAGCTCTTGTGGCCATGTCCTGCACCTCTTGGTTGTTGCAATATATTGACGCCTTCAACAAAGGCGTTCGTGGAACCAATACGCCAACAAGATCGTTCGATGCCAAAGAGCAGATTTCGACAAAATGCACGCCACACTGCTGTAAGCCCTCTCTATTCTCAGTGACAAGGCCGTCCAAAGCACGGCTCAGAAACTCGAGCGGGGATTCTCTTCCAGAGACCCGCAAGTATCGCTTCAAAGCAGACCGTGCCTCTTCGCTCGTCGCGAGGAGCACCTCAAGTTTATAGTCCCAATCTTGCTCTATCTCCACAGCAATCTTAGATATCGAGAAGGCTTCCCAGAGTAGGATGTTGCGGACAAATGCGATGGAAGGCGCAAACGCCTTCCTATAGGGCCCTGATAACTGCTGCGAAACAGTTAATCCCTGTGCAGCTGATTCCCCAGCAGCACCTGCTGAGCCAAGCAAAAAGTGCGTCACTTGCTCAAAGCTAGGGAATCTAAACCATGGATTCACGAGTTTCTCTGTCAATGACGAAGGAGTCCATTTCTCGTCCTTGCTGGAATTAAGCAGCCGATACCAATAGGGGTGCAGGCCCTTTTCCCCCTCCTCGACGATTTCCTGCTGCCTTTGAAGCCCAGATGCCACAGCCATTAGATCAATCCAACGAGCTACAACATCGTTGAAGGGTAAGAATCGATTGGCAAACCGCACAGCGGCGTAATGAGGGCTCCGAACGACTTTGAACCCGGACAATGGGTCATCTTCTCCTGAGCGAATGTTCATTTGATACACTAGGAACGGCCGCAGCTGTTTTCCAAACTTCTCATCCCAAGTCTTCGAGGCTGAATTGAGAATGCTGCCCAATGCTTGCTCGATACTCACGAAAATCTGCGAACTCGAATCGTCGGAGCTCCAAGATGTGAAAAGCCATCTAATGAGGTCGAATTCCATGTTCCTGTCCTGGTCATCATGCGTATTGAAATCGACCTTGGGAACCAGTATACCGATGCTTTCGTAAGCCAGACCCCGTAGGCTCATGTCTGTTGCAGGTAACCTCTGTCCACTAGCCCCTGGACTTGGCCATCCCTGTGACTGTATGAAGTCCCTCAAGCCTGCTATGATCTTGGGCGCAATCGATCTCAGGTCAGACGGAGAGCCCATACGAACTACCCATGTCGTAAAGGTGAAGATTTGCGTTCTCAACTTAGAGGCCTGCAGGCCTTGAGAAGATCTTGCAGTGTCTGATGAAAGACCATCCTCAATTAACCGAACTATCATCTCGGTTTCCTTGGTCGCTCTAATTGATTTGCCCAGCGCAGCTAGAATCTTCACCTGGACAGGTGGCCGGGCAGGAGGCACACCGTCGGGCCCTCCGTTCCCAAAGTAAAGCTGATACAACTGCTGCACGACTTTCTCATTCTCAAGATCTGGGACGAAGCGTTTCAGCATTTCGTCCCCAAGATCAGCGATGCGGGAATTTGCATCCGCGGTAGCAATAAGCGCAGGGAAAAATCGTTCGGAGTCCGTGAACGCTCCACTGGCCAGAAACCTCAATGCATTGACTTTGGTCTCCGTAAGATTCAAGCCACCGTTGACAGACGGATTCCATGTCTCGTTGACAGATCCATCCTTGTTCAAGAATGAATAATCTGAAGGGGAAAGGCCCGGACAGGTGGAAGAGTCCTTTTCTGCGGGAAACAGAAGAAGCAACTTCGCGAACCAGTGAGATAGGAACTGTGTATCTTGAGTCGAAAGACCAAGACGGTGCTTTAATCGTACATCATTCTCGCTACCCTTGGGTGGCAGTTTCAAAAGCGGTAACAATCTCAAGACCAGATTGAAAACGCCGGCGCTTTGAGTGGCCGAGGTTCCGATCTCAGATATTCCTTGTAGCAAAGGAACCAGGAGCTCAACCCTTGCCTCGGAACCCAGACGATCGATACCATGTTGAACATAAAGCAGATCAAAGTGCCTGATAAGCTGTGATTTCTGCTCCTTGAATTGCTTCAACAGAGCTGCAACAGGAAGCTGGATGGACGGGGCTTTGATTCTGACGCTGACATGCTGGCACACTGCAATTACTTTATTGCGCACTGCAAGACTCTCAGACGCCAGCTTCAACAGTAAAGGAGCCAAGTAAGTCTGAAGCAGAGTCTGGAGTTTCTCATCTGTTTCTGCCAGGGCGATTCTAAGTTCCACTTTCGATATTAAGCTCAGCTCCCGAGCCTCGGAGCTCGCAGGTGTTGAGCCTGAAGACATGATATGATGGAAGGGGATTTGCAAAGGCTGAAGATTTAGCTCTACACATGGAGGCAGGAGATGATTGAATTTCAGAAGACGAGGTATAAGAGGGGGAAGATTTGGAATCCCCCTTTCTCCAGGCAGGTGAGACTCACGTCACCTGCCGGTTGTGGTTTCTCAAGTGGGAAAGAACAACAATGGATCCCGATCCAAGATCCATCCGCTTAGTCAGCACTATTGAGGTAACTAAGTTACATACCGTACCAGTTTAGTTACTACCGTTATTTATTGGATATAATTTATAGATCAAAAGTCCTTGTTAAATTCTGTGAAGCGTCTTCTTCTATTTCTCAATAAGACTACCTAACGGGGTCCTTTCTTCTAGTTCCTCCTAATAAAGTCATAAGATAGAGCATCATATTCCGTCACTTCGTTAAAGCCTGAGATCAGAGGCAAGGCAATTTCTCGATAATCGGCGAAATTCTTCGGCCACTGCAGGTCGTGCAAGCCAGGACACATCGAAAATCAAGAGGCTGTCGCAGCTGCTCTCCTTTCTTCGGCAGCTTCGCCTCCGAGAAACCTTCCTACTTCACGCTCTGCTTCCACACCGTGATCCGATATTTTTTTGCGGCTGGCATTGCCGAAGAGACATTGCCATAGGTCATCCTTTCGTACGAGCTCGCCGCCTGATGCGCCTCCCGCCATGAGCTTGGCTAAGGTTGCGTCTTGCATTTCCAGCGAATTGGCTGAATCGATGGCTGTTTCGGTGAGATTCTCCACGATAGCACCAGCGTCGTCACTGGCCGTCCATGATTCAACCTTGCCCTTCTCCTTCTCTACGATATGCGCGAGCCGGCGAGACACGGAGATGTCATAGATCGATTCCTCCACCGTGTCAGAAACCAGATACATCCAGACAGTAGTCGGACGATGCTGGCCTATACGGTGTACGCGTGCAATAGCCTGGAGCTCAATCGCGGTGTTGATGAGCGGCTCGCAGAGGAAAACGTGAGTTGCGTTGACAAGATTCAGTCCAGACGAATGAGCTTTAGCGTGCAAGAGGAAACACTCGATCTACGAGACGATCAGCACTAGAATGAACATATTCCGAGGGAGAGTAAACTTACTGCAGTGTCATTTTTGAACTTCTCTATTCCTTCTTTATGGTCGACGCTACTGTACGCAATCTTGAACTTGTTGAACGCAATGCCCAAAACTTCCAAGAAGTTCTTATACTGAGAAAAGACGATGGATTTGGCACCAGGATCGTGTTGGCGCAGCCAAAGTATGTGGCGTGCCAAGGTGTCTATCTTCGTTCCAAACGAGCCATCAATATCAATATTCTTGATATCTCTTAAAAGCCCGGAACTGATATCTGTATAGATGTGGTTCTTGGAAGGACGTTCAGGCTCAAACTTGGTCGGCGTTTTCTCCTCCTGCACGACAAGTTCGTGTGGTTTATAAGTGATTTGATGGAAATCATTCGCCTTCAAACGTCTCTTGCAAGTTGGGCACGTTCGATGTTGGCGCCACCACATGCGTAAGCAATCCTTACAATACTTGTGGCCACAAATTGTCAGAACACCTGTCGACCTGTTAGTGGAATAGAACGTGCCAATTTCGGAAAACAAGGACTCACCAATTTCGAAGCTAGACTGGCAGATAATGCATATCCTTGAGGCTGCATCCGAACCTGACTCATCTCTTAGATGAATGAGATATCGACGCTTGGCCTTTAATGCTGAGAGTTTTCCATCGACCTGCGCCTCCTGTTGAAGTTTCTCGGCGAAAAGCGCTTGGTCAAGAGGCTTGCCTACGCTCTCTTCATCATAAGGAGCGACCGTGTCCGAGATCTGCTGTAACTGACGATAATATTCAAGACGGTTGTTCATCGTATCTCGAAACATCTCCACTTCTCTCTCCAGCTCCGAAGTCGCCTTGGTTTGCTCAACAGCCATCTGGCTGGCATTCTCCAGAACGTTGTTGACAATCTCAAGCTCAGCACGGGCTCGAGAGCTGCCTCCGCTCTCTTGCCACTCGAGTGAAGTTGCGAGGCTTCGAAGTTCACTGACGATGCCACGGAGGGAGCCAAGTCCAGGATCGGGTATCAACTTGCGGCGAGTTTCCATAACCGAAAGGAAGAGCGTTGGTGAAGGGCCTTCGCCGTTCTGGGCTTGGACAATTCCTCCTTTGACTTCATGGGCAATGAGAATGTTTCTCTGGCCCGTCAGGGCGTCATTTCGATCGGCGAACATGGCACGTAGTGCCTCCATGTAGACATACATCTCATCCTGATGTCTCGTCGATTTCTCATACTCGTTGCCTTCGAGTTCGGCCTCATCTTCTTGATCGATGAGTGACTGGACCAGCAGCTTAACCATAACATCGCGCCATTCATTGTATTGAGCAGCGTGTTTGTTCATGGCCTCGCAGAAATCATCGAACTTCTCAAACAAGCGGTAAGATTCGACCCCTTTGCTGTAGAGCCGAGGCTTCAATTTGGGAATGCGAACGAATTGCTTCTTCTGAGACTTCTCCTTGATCAACCTGATATATCGGCCAACCTTTCGAGATATGTCTGACAACATCTCTTTTCGAATCAATTTTGCCGCTTCATATGCATCTTCTTCGCACTTTTCAAGGGCCTTAAACTCTTCGGAGTCGGGCGCAGTGAGCTCGGGATCTGTCTTGATCTGATAATATGCGTTTCCAGTGAAGAACCTGCAAATGTGCTGAACCTCAAGAGCGGCTCTCAGTCTATGGCGGTATGTGCCAATGCGACTATTCTTCTCTGCTTCTTCACCCTCGTTATCACTTGCGGTGTCGACAGACGCGGTATCCCGAATACCGGCAGCAGCAATACGATGTTTCTCGCGCTCAAGCTGTAGCTGGTGTCTGCATTCTTCGACTATTCCGCTGGCACGCTTCAGAGCTGTAAGCCAAACATCCAGGGCATCTTGGCGACGCTTAGCATTTTCTAGTAGTTGACCTCTGCGTAACTGAGACAGCAAAAGCGCACGCTCCTCTGCGCGTATAAGTGTATCGTTCTGATCAATCATCACCTCGAGAACCTCGGCCACTGAGCGCAGTGGACCGCTTCCAGTCCCTAAAGCTCGACGATTACTGCCTGCAACTTCAGGGTGGAGGCATGTTTGCCGAAGCCTCGTGAGCCAGCTTCGCATCTTCTCAATGACGGCTTGCGAATTGGGATCCCAATCATCTTTAAGTGGTGCACCGGATGCATCAAGGCCGCACTCTTCACACATTTGCTCGAATAGCGACCCATAATGCTGTTCTTCAACAGGAGTGAACGGGATGGTGATAACAACCCGTTTCTGGGATGGTAAGCGAAGCTCACTGCGGATGCGATCCTTGCTATGCCGAAGAGCAATCTGACCAATGATATTTCGCATGATTCCCTTGAAGTGTCCGAATAACTTCGTCCAGATACTAGTCGAATCACAGAATGGCTCATATTGAAGGAATAGCAGAAGACCAAAAAGGTCGCCGATGTCTTTACGAAGTGGAGTGCCTGTGACGGCCCAAGCAATCTGACGGGGAATCAAACGGGCAACCTTGGCAGCGTTGCTGACACCACTTTCAATCATCTGGGCCTCATCAAGACAGACACGCCACCATGAGATTCTTACCAAGGGTGTTTTCCTCGGTTCGAACCGTTTCTCGTGGCGTAAATTTCGCTTTGGGGCATCTCCAGCGAAGTGCACTTCCCGAGCGAGGACATTGTAAGTCGTCAGGACAACGTCATTATCAGCGAGCATTTCAACCAAGTCATCATCGGACATTTCTTGATGACGCTGGATACCGGTATAGTAACAGACACGGAGTGCTGGCGCATGTGCTTCAATTTCCTGCCTCCACTGCTCGAGAATCGCGGGTGGCGTGATAATCAAAGTCGCGCCTGATTCTCTCAAACCGTAACTGGTACCGCATAGTTTCGGACCGTCCATCGACAATGATCGGCGGTTGAGGCAGATCAAACTGATCATCTCAACAGTCTTACCGAGTCCCATTTCTTCGGCAAGAATTCCTCCTTTGAGATGCCTTGCAGCATCATTCCAACCAGAAAGATCCCGCACCACAATCATGAAAAGATGACTGACAAAGCAGACTCGCCCGTCGGCATCTAGGACCTTTTCGAAAGATACCGGAAGATCGTCGTTCGATGTTACCTCAGAGGGAACAACCCGTCCATCTGGTTGAAGCTCCACACCTTCTCTTTGTAGGAGCCACCGAACCGCTCGATTCTGGAATGGATAGAGTTCACAGCGTACCAAGTCACATTTAATCTTCGCTGACGCGCTTGTGGTGTTTTTCGGAACGTGAACATTGTCATAAAAATCACGAGGTGACCATGTGCGTGGTGCTCCTGTCTCTATCAGTCGGCCATGGTGCCATCCAGATTCGTACGGAACGTCTGGTTGCCCTTTGGGTAAATATTTTGATAGGACTGATTGAGCCGGCCCATATACCTTCGTGGGAATTTGAAGCGAGTCTCGCCAGAGAATTGTGGTCTCTAGTTGGAAGGACCTTCGGTCTGATAAGCAATGCAAGGTGGATTGATAACAGACGACCGGAGGGGTCTTGCGATTTTGATCGGCAGGAAGAAGCTGACCAGCAATCTCAATATGTCCACCTATCAATTCCGTAGTCGTTATTACATCTGAAAAGATAAGTTGCCTGTCTCGTACTGTCACCAGCTCCAGCTTGAACGCACGAGGTGTATCGCGAAGGCATTTGGCGGTTCTGAGGAGGATCGGAACGTGGCAGGGCAAATCCGTGACGAGATCGCTGGAATCTATCTGTAAGGTTGAATTGATCTCGGCAAATTTCTGAGAAGCGCAGAGAAAAACTAATCAGTCAAAGTTTGTCGCACAGAATGTAGATGTGTCTCATGACATACCAAGTCCAGCACAAGCCGTGCCAATGTAATGTATCCAGAGGGGATCGTTGTCCCAAGATCGCCGTTTGTTTGTGTGAGACCAGAGAGACCAGAGTGGCCATTTGACAACTTGCGACGCTTCTTGGGGTGCGCCTCGACCTCGAGTCCTCCACTGCGCGCAAGAAGGGTGGCCAGTGGGTCAGGTACAGCACCTGGAGCAGAACGAGATGTCAGAGAAGGAATCTGAAGGATACGACGGGAGTAGCATTAGGGGATAGTACCTGGAAACAAAACTTGAGCGCTAACTACAGCCATCCTGCACCTCCTCGCTCTTACCAGCTGCAGATGGCACAACTCAAGCAAGAGAACAAGGTAATTGAAAGAGCGCAGCTACACAGCACCTAATGCAACACCCCCAGCCAGCCTTATCGTGAAGTATCACGTGCTGATAGAGTCTCCACTTTTAACTCCGGACTCTGGTGACGATCATCAGATTTGCCCCCGTCTCTTTGCAGGAGCAACGAAGGGGCGATGGCGACAGAAACAAAAAAAAAAAAAAAAAAAAAAAAAAGAGTAAACGCGGATCCTTGATCCTTATCCTTATTGGATATTGGATTAGCATAACTGGGTCACCCTAGATAAGTTAAGACTTATGTAAGTGGGGAGAGACATAACCCTAGTTATATCATGGTCGGGAAGGACTATCTCGCTTAATTTAGCTTATCTTGTATTGCATATCAACTCCGCTTACATTTCCCCGTTCTTGCTCCGAGAAGACATTATAACATATCTATTGATGTACCTGTTCTTGTGTCCCATGTGATATACGATGTTTTGATTCAGCTAGCTTATGGGTGTATAGGCTTTGACTATCGATAGGACCGCGAAACAGGTAAAGAAAGCACCAGTTGTCACTAATATGAGTATGCAATCTGGCACTCCAGATGAGCAAGCAGAAAGAAATGTGGTTAGTGGACCAGGAGCAACGACCGTAGCACTTTCCCAAGGATATTGGGATGACATCCAAGGGCGAAGATTGCTCCATTTTCTTCGAATCAAGTTGATTGCTGCTTTATCCTCCTTTTGGCTATCCAACGGTGTTGCCCACGCAGTGGAGCCTGCAGAACGACAGTCCGACAACAAGGTAGTGGACAGTGCTTTCTGTTTCCCAGGGGGAATTGTTAGGTATTGATTGGCCAGAACGCATGTACGTAGCACCGTAGAAAGTGGGATTGACGACGAACGGAATACTACGCTGGTAAGCGTTGGGTACCTAATTAACTGTACTAGAATGAAGTAGTAAGCCGGTCATTTGCAAAAGAATTAATCAATCGATTTGGGAGATAAGAAAACACCTTGTTCTGTCTCCATCAGCCAATGGACTGCTCCATCCGCAGGTACAGAGGACGAGTTCAGTAGAGGAGGTATTTTTTTTCCAGGCCCCTGACTAATGTATCGAGCCGATAATGATAAGAATAGAGAAGAATCGTTGCGCACGCAAAATGGATCGGTACAAGTATAGGTATGAAACAGGATAATAAAAGGTTAATATTTAAGATGGACTCGGTTTTATTGTTTTCCATGCGCATGCTACCAATCGAAATGAGCAGGTAAACCGAAACACTCTAGTATTGACCGATTGGGAAGAGTCCTGTTCATTTAATCGACTCATATCCTCAAATTCAGAGTACATGCGGACAGTTATGCTGTCTCAAGCATCGAGTAAATGCAGTTGCCATGTAATCAGGAGGATATCCGATTGAGCAGTGGGTGTACATGGTGGTGTATTCCCTATTCATGCCATGGATGATAACAACAAAGAAAAGCTGAAACGAAAGACCTCTTAGACCCATACGCCCGGACAGACCACTAGAGGAGCGTAAAGCAATGTACAGAAATAGAAAGACTTGCAACAGCAACGAACCTGTGCCATGCTGCCAACAACAAAACCAAAAGCTTTAGAAAGACTGCTATGAAACGGCTCAACGCCTAAGTATCTCACATGAAAAGACGCCAAGCACCGAGAATCAAAGCCGCGGTACCGGTACATACACCCCTAGGAAGGTAAGTCAGTATGATTTAATCTCAAGCAGAAACGCAGAAGTAGGAATGATGGAAAGGTCATACATGAGCCACTGCAGCGTAGAGAATTTCACGGCCTCTACGCGCTCCCTTAGTCCTGCGACTTCTTGCTCAATTCTTGTCTCTGTCTCCTTGATCCGCATTTCCTGGCTATTTGCTTCCTCACGGATACGACCTTTCTCTAGATTTAGATCCAAACGGACTGAAGCTTGTGTTCGTCCAATCTCATCGCGCAGACGTGAGTTGAGCTTCGCAAGGTCAGCAGCAATCTTCTCATGGGAAGAGCGGGTCAGCTGCGCTTCAGTCGAATCGGCGTTGAGAAGCTCGGACCGGAGTTTAGCAAAGTCGACTTTTTGTGTATATGTGGATCTTTCGGAGTCTGCAGAAATGTCATTAAGATTAAGGCTTCGGCTTTTCTGCCATGACGGCGTTGCAAGCGGCACAGTTTTGTCCAAAGACGCATCAACGAGCCAGTACTGGCCAGTGTGAATGTAGAGGCAGAGAGCAGCTAACCTTCCCTAAGAACCATCGTTCTGGTTAAATTCTGGATCGACTCCTGAATAACGTCGTTAAGCACCCTCATCATTGCGACAGCCTGTTCCTCACTGAAGCCTTCGTCTTTCAGCCGTCGAACGAATTTCAGAGTATCGAAGTGGTGATCGCGTGCTCGCACGGCCGAGGCATGGAACGCCCGCCGGGCCGGTTTGAATATTGCAACGTATACGCCATTATAACGGATTGGATTGCTAAGAGGTTCGGCAGATGCGGATTTTGTAATCGTTGTTGTAGAAGTGGACGCTCGTCTGGTAAATCTTGAAACAGAGTTGGGTTCACACGTTGCCGAGATGAATCGAGAGGTATGAGGACTGAAAGTTCGAATATGCAACTGTCGATTTAAATGATTTTGAACATGCAGACGCTGCTGCTGCTGTTTTGGTGAAAGTGCTGTGCACTGGGGTGGGTTGACTGAAGTTCGGGAAGAGGAGGAGCCGTTCCAGGACACTCGCGGGAGTATGGTACGCGGTACCTCCGCGACATGCTTTGGCGGGGCCATCCTTGTGACAGATGGAGGAGATATTGACCATGAAACACGTATATTTGACGAGAGGCTGAAAGAATCTCAAGGTATCCGGGAAGAATGGTAGAATTCTCAGGTAGAGTGACGGAAGAGTCAGCAGTGAGCACCGCCGGAGTTCAGCTGACTAAGTTATCGCCGTCACGGATAAAACGTAGAGAGACCCGCCCTAAATTTATATTGTTGATAGTCTTACTATATTGTATACTGTATGCAAAACGTGCGGTAATAATGGCCAAAAGAATAAAATAAAATAAAATAAAATAAATTTCCGTCAACCATGGTATCATTGAAGCCATCCAGTGAGAGTTGTAATAATCGCAAGACGCTTGGTTATAGGACACACTTATTATTTTGCTTCATTTTACCCTTCAATGTAACGACCGGGGAATTTCGTAGGCTGTGAGTAAAAAGGTATTCATTCAGGGAATACTCACGGTCAGCAAACCCTATAGTTGGAATAATTCCTTCAACTGCTTCATGGTATCCTCAGGGCCATTGACCGCATGTCCAATGGTTCTGGGGTCGGAGTAGATTTCGTAGTCGTTGCCTCCAGGAAAAGACTTGTCTCCGAAGAAATGAATGGTCTTGTATTCAACACCGGAGATGTCCTTCTCCGCCTCGACATGCTGCAAGCTGTAGGTCTTATCCCAGCCAGTGGGGAAAACGTCAAAGGAGATCTGGCCACCGATCGAGTAACTATTCGATAGACGTACAGTCAGTATTAGGTCTGTCACGAAGAAGGGGCAAATTAATCAAGAAAGGAAACTGCAGTATTTTGCCACTTACGTGAGGCCGTAGTCAGGGAACTGCTTCTTCAACGCCTCCACTAGATCCCGACGAATGTTGTGCACCTTGTCGTAACTAGAACATTATCAGCGCTTGAACGTCAATTGGCAAAGCAGCGAAAGCAATAAAGAGTAAATTGCTTCTTTTCGTGTCGAGCCAAAGACAAAGGGGAGTGGATCTTCGCATACGCTTCAAACTCATTTCTTTCCTCAACGCTTGCATTTCTTCCCACGGGGCTGATGTTGACCATTCCGTTGCGGAACTCAACGAAGGTGCCACGCTTCTTGGGCAGTCTCAAATCGGCGATGTATTTGAGGCAGAAGTTGATTAAGTTCTGGTACTTCTCCTCTCCAAGCCATTGAATAAAGCTGTTGCTGGAAAGAGGCTTTCCCAAGCGGTATGCTGTCAAACCATTCTCGGCGAAGCAGAAATCGAAGAGAGACGTAACGTTGATGGAAGGAGTGCCAAGTTGCTCTTGCTGCTTAGCAAGATCCGAGCCACCCACCTGGGCGTTGTTAGGGTTGCAAGAAGTAAGCACGAGGAAAGGGGACTGACGAATCCAATTGCGCACTTGTGCCGCAATTGGGAGAGGAGTTCGAGCATCTCAGGCGAGACAGTCTATGGTACCGTAACGCACACCGTTAGTTTCTGTAGCTTTCAAATTTGAGGAGTGACTATGGCAGTTGACGGATTGTCATACTCTTCTTGCAGGCGTCAAAGTTCCATCAACATCGAAAAGGCAGATCGTGCCCTCCACGGGACGCTTCTCCAATGAGGGATAGATGCTTGCGGCCTCGGTCGCCATTGTGATGGATGTTCCTGAAGATAAATTTGTAACCGAAAGAAAAGACGAATAAATGTCGGAGGGAAAACCGTGCCAATGTATGTTGCGACAAGAGAGTGTCAGACAAAATCGGTTTATTGAGACAGCGCGGCCGGCCAATAAATACGGTGTCCTGACCGCATGCGGTGAGAGAGGGGTGAACTGGCCTAGTTTCCCCTAGTGGGGGTTGTCTGCGTCTGGATGCGGGAGCGGGTGTCAGGCACCAAGGCCAGAGCACAGGGCCTTGAGTCAATTAATGCTTGGTGGCTCCTTATGGGCCTGCGGATCACCGAGCGGCATCGCAGCGAGTCTCGATTCTCTGGACTCAATTGCTTATCGATAACCTCGATAACCTAAACCACTGCCGCAGTCTGTTGTGGCCTGTACGACCCTTTTCACCCGCATGGTATTATGGTCGAGTTCAACGCTTCAATTCAAGGCTTACAAATAAAATAGTACTTTGAACCACTGGATCTGCATTATTATGAATTGAACAGTGTATGGATTTTCGAACAATTGCTGATGAGCAAACGAATTGAGAATACAAAGGGCTCACTCTCTTTAGCTTACTAACATCAAGGAGTAATTGATTCTGTAAAGATTAATCGGAGCACTTGAAACTCCATTCCTGTAATTCGTATGAGCTCACAATTCATTTATCAAATCAATTCTGCAGGATTATGCCGTCAAACCCTCCCACTCGCGCCAAGTTGAAATAGAATACTATACCGGGAAATTGGTGGTGCTAGTGTCCCATTGTAGATTGGAAGAACTTAGCAGCCAACTCACTCAGTAACCGCGTGCGGTCCTGCTGTGGTAGCTCCAGGAAAACCTCATAGACACTTTTGCCCTTGGCATCCCGGACAGCACCAAGCCTATTTCCTGCAACAGCGCCCGCCAGAGCGCCAGGGACGTTGGCCACAATGAATCCAAGTGCACCACCACTGACGCCGCCGACAATTGACCAGAATCGAGATGTGGGCCGTGTCCGACTTCCATCTTCTTCAGCAAGCCCTTCCTCACGCAGCATTTCCTCGAATACAGACCCGAATTGCTCAGAGTCGCGCTGTTCGCGATCGGCTGTACCGAATCCAAAACTGGGCCACGGAAAGCCACCTGCGCCTCCACGGGGTATCTCATGCTCTGCTTCATCCTCTTGTTGGAATCTTCGTGCTGCATCATATTCACGCCGACGTGTTGGATCCGATAAGGTATAGTAGGCATCATTGACTTCTTGAAATTTACGAGTGCGGGCAGGTCGTTCGGGAGAGTCGGCGGGGACACGGTCAGGATGTGATTTCAGCGATTCCCTATGAATTTTCATGTTAGGAGAGGTTTCAAAGGCAGCATAGGCACGTACGAACCTTTTGTAGGCTGTTCGAATCTCTTGTTGCGTTGCGCTTGGGGAGACCCCTAGGATTTTATCTGCGGTTTAGGTTAGTTGGGCCTCAATATGTTGGGTTTGGCTAAAGCGAATATAAAATCTTACAGTAGTCAGGCTGTCCTATTAAATCACAATCATTAGCTGATCCATATGATACACATTGCTATTCTCTGGGACTTACTTGACATCTTCAAAACATGCGCTTCGCTAGAAGCAACAGTATGCGGGGCTTATAAAGTTTTTGTCAACTTTGTCAGCGGAGTCGGTCAACTAGAGAAGATATCCAGAATTCTCGGAATAGGGATACCTTCAGGATAGTGGTTTGATTTGAATGAGTAGAATTCCAAAGGCAAGGTGGGGTGAGTTTCGCGACATTTCAGAAATTCGGCCAAGAAGATGACGTCGGCTAAAGATGGCAGCCTGAGGATTCCAGACTTTCGGTGGCCCGACTCGACTCGGCGGATCCTTAGGTACGAAGTGGTAAGCGGTCTGTCGGTGAAGCTTATGACACGTTCAGTCACATGACAATTTTATCAGCCCGGCAGCCCCTGGGCCACCAGCCAATCAAAATGTGTATCATCCACCCAGCCACCCAGCGCTGGAGCTTTTGGCGGGCCCAGCACCAAGTCGCCGAACAGATAGGGATGGATGTCGTTTCTGAACCCTCTTTTCACCCTTCATCGTTACCTGGAGTTTACTCGTTTAATCCAATTAAAAATACTTGGCTTACAATTCCCAATTGAGTTCTCTGCTTACAGTTGCACCATATTTCGATTGATCTTTTCGATCGTGTGTCTCTTTTGACGTCGACGCATCAGCTAACTCCTGTTGTGGGTACAGCCAATGCATGAGATGATCTAGATCTGAACTCTGCGCATTCATGACAGCTGACTGCGCATCTATTACCTTATTGCCTGCATAGCACGCATACAGAACAGAATATCCCAAGAGAAGGAAGCGGATAATTTGAAAACAAGTCATCATTGTGGTCAATTGTTCGATCAAAAGTCTGAAACGCTTCCAGTGACCAATCCCACAGCAAGAGACACATCATCCTGTTTTCTCTTCGAAGATACTGAAAGGACAAGGTTAAAATATCAACATGGGCTGGTTTGATGGAAGATCGTCTTCATCCTCCCATTCCGTCCGTCGACGCTCTCCGTCTCGTCGCTCGACATACTCAACTTCGCATTCACGGCACTCAGCTCCCTCAATCTTCAGCATGAGCGGTGGTCTGGGCGGCCGCGGCCGTTCGAGCCCGTCTGTCTTCTCGTCGGCATCTTCATCGCGACGTGCACGGCCACGCCAGGGCTTCATTAAGCGCATGGTCCATTACATCAAGCGGTTGCTTCGCGATATTTATCTCTATGCCCGCCATCACCCAGTCAAAGTCTTCTTCCTGGTTGTGATGCCGCTCATTACAAGTGGTGTGCTAGTCAAATTGCTCGCCATGGTTGGAATTCGTTTGCCTCGGGGTATCTTTGGCAATCTGGCTGGCAGCTCTCCCAAAACCGGTTACGGAAACCCTGGTGGGAATGGGGTCAGGGAAAGCGTCACCGGACTGATGAACATAGCGAAGATGTTCATGTAAATGTAGTGACCTCCTTGATCTTCCAGAATCGGTGCGGCGATCCTTGGACAATTAAGTTTGATGGTAATGTTTTTTCAGGGTCTGGACAAGGAGAGAAAACGTGCTATATATGGAAGGACCCCTTCAGAGCATGACACGCCACCCGATGGGAATTGTTCGTGGAAGTCGCTCGGATCTCATCGCTTTCCTGGAGGAGGAAGCTAGAGAGGATCATGAAGCAAGACTGACGATATAGCTGCTCACGTCAGCGGACGACGATTACGACGGAAATGATGTACGTTCTTCTTTGGCATGATTGAGAGCGCCGTTACTGCTCTTATGGTTTTGTTTGGTTGTTTCACATGTCAAATATTGGGAGGTCAGCTGCTTTCTGAATTGAAAAGTTCGGACATGACGTGCTCAGACTTGAGGTACTTGAAGACAGCTTGTAAACGTATCCAATCGTAAAATGAGACGAATAGGTTGAGGGGCGAAACAATGAATCTCAGGGCGATTCGTCTGAGAGATCTATCGTCTTGGCCGCTGTCCTCTCCTCGGCTTTAAGTTTCCACACTCCTGCATACGCTTACTTGGTTCTGGCTGAACAAGCAGATAGGTATTAATGATGGGTCCGTCTGTAAATGGCGGTGAAATGTCCGGGATTTCCTTGAGAAGTTGAGAGCCCCCGCCACCATCGTGGTCTGCTGCAAAATGTAGGAGCTATTGAATTGAGTTTCAGACTCCTCCAATACTGCTTTTCCGAAAGAAGAATTAACGCTTTGACTATATAAAAAGTATGGAGTCGATATGACCATACAGCGGTTTTACATAAGTTGGGGGAGCGCATGGCGAAAATAAAATAATGAAGGCTGCGCGTGGGCAATGGTGCAATGCACTCGGTAGTCACTACACTGAATGCGAACAGCCCTAGCCGACCTACCCAGAATTACACACAGTTCCCGCAATCCCAACGAGTCACGACTGGATGTCTAATGATTCATGTATACCATCTTAAAAGGATATTTGCAATTCTGCATTTAACTCTTCCAAAACGCCGTGGTTTAAAAGTGTCTATTTGGATCCTCCTGTACACTATTGACGTTTGTATTTCTACAGTGCTTTTGACTTTTCCCCCTTCGTACCTGTTCCCTCTAATGGATGGAACCAACATCAACAAGAGCAACGATGTTTTACAATATCCAAAAAAAAGTTGTACATGATTGAAAAAGGTATTCAGGTCAAGACCTCTGAGAACGTCCGCCTCTTCTTCTAGCTGTGACGCGAGTGGATGTTGTTGCGACATCAGTAGCTTCTTCAGCTGCGTGCTCCGCATCCCTGAGGGACTCATCTTCAACAGGAGCAACGTCACCCTCGTGCTCGGATGTTCCAAGCACCTTGCCTACAGTCTTCCGGAAGCACCAGACAGGAAACCTGAACAGCGCTGTATCACGGACGGTAGGGCGGTGGATTTCGTCGATATCGAGCAAGAACTCTTGCTTTTCGCCATCCTCGCCCTCTTCCTCCAGGAAAACGTTACCGACCGAGTCGACGATCAGCACTTTGCCGTTCTCCGCAATGACACGCTTCCGCTCTCCAGTAGGACCAACGGATTCGGTGGTGGGAGTGGCAGTGCCAGATCCGCTGCGAGAGGCACTCTTGTTTCCTCTCTTGTTTTCCTTGCGGTTCTCTCTCTCCATCATGCGCTTCTGGCGACGGTTCATTGGCACCGCGGCTGGTTCGGCTGGTTCGGCTGGCTCAGGGGCAGGAGGTGTAGATGCAGGTGCCCCCACGGAATCGATACCCGGGATACCACGAACACCGAGTTCATCACCCCAAGCAGCTCTTCTGGCCTGGCGAATGTAACGGTTGACGAACTCTCGTTGACGTTTCCATCCCAAAACGAGGGCAGCATAGTGCGCGCCACCGCCGAACACAACGAAGAGTCCAATGAGCACGGAGCCGAGGCCAGGGCGGAATCGTGAATAGTAGTAGCCGGTGCCCTTCCACTTGGGGAATCCGTTTCTGAGGAAGTGATCGTAGCGCTCGCGGGAAGGACCGCGAAGGATGTTGGCAACGGTGTTGAGGCGGGCGGAGCGTTCATGGGCAGCCTTCACAGCGGCATCGATTTCGCGCTTCGAGGGACCTTTGGAGACATGCACACCCTGCTTCTGCGATTTGGCCTTGCCCTTGTCCTTGGAGGTGTTCGCGATGAAAGCTCGCTTGACCTTGTCGGGATGGAGTAGTCGCGACTTCTTGCGGTAGGCTTTGTTTAGTTCATCCTGATTGGCATTGGGGTGGACTCCTAGGAAGTCTTTTTTGATTCCAACTGTTAGAATGCGAAGTATGTATGGAGAATATTCCGCAAGAGACTAACCGTAGAATGTCACGTTGACACCTTCTGTGGCTGCAAGTTCATCGTTGAGGCGAAAAATCTCATGATCTGGGGAGGATTAGTCCAACCATAAAAGGATTTCCAAAAGTTCATCTGAGATTCTGGAGAGGACACATACCTTCCTTGGTCCAGGCCGCGGCAAGAACAAACAGCACGGCGAACAACAGTAGCCGGATAACAGAGTGCTTCATCTTGGGCCGACGGGGGAGCGGTCAATGCCGCTGTGCCCAACGATCACTGGGGAATGAGTGGACACTAAGAAAGGTGGAAGAAGAGTATAAACTTCGCAAGACCGATCGAAAAACTGGGCAGTGAACCACAGGGACCAGGATCGATATGATCTGTCAATGGGGTTGGAGGCGGTGAGTGGGATCCACCTCTGCAAGAGAAGAACAGCCTGTAAACAACGTGGACCAATGATGAGGCATGCGATTCCCCAGACCACGCAAGGCAAGGCGAGGCGAGACCTAGAGAGGTTGGACTTCTTGATGGAGATGCTGAGAAATCGGCAGAAAAGAGATTATCATTTGCAGCAGGGCTGCCGAGGATTTATATATAAGTATGATGTAGGGTTGAATTTTGTTCGAGGAGGTCTTCGAACGCTTCTTGCTCATCTATCTCTTGCGGTCTTCACAGCAACAATAGGCCAGAATGTTTCGTGATTGAGAAGCGGTCACGGACGAGCTGAGCTGAGCTGAGCTCGTTCCGTCTCAGCACCTCAACTATTACTTTGTCATTTTACAATGGAAGTCATTCAAGACAAAGAAAACAAAGTAATTATAACGACAAGATTGGCCTAAGCAACAGTTATTGATCGATACCTACTGCGAGTGTCACCCTTCCCCCGGCCTCGTCTCCGCAGGCTCCTCCTCATCGAGTCCGCATCCAGCGAGCGACGCTGTTGCTATTATTAGTGATCTATTGGGTACCTATTCCAAGTCTCCGACAAGAAGGAAGTTAAAATCTCCTGTTTTTTTCTTTTTTTTTCTTTTTTTTCCCCCTTTAAGAACGAGGCTGGGGAACTCCAGTGATCAAGAACAATTCCAACCTATCTGTGGTGTCCAGCAGCAGTGGTTGTTGCTTGGGGGGGTGGTTCGACTGTTTGTTCTCCTTGCAGTCCGTGCTCTTCTGCATCTCTGGCCCCCTGTCCATCTCGCCCTTCAGGCTGCAACTGGCAGAAAAAAAAATCCAGTCCCTAAAGCTACCGAACTGGTCTTGCGGCCAACTAAGCTTGTTCCTGTCAACTCCCATTCAACACACAACGCTCTCTGTCTCGACGCTTGACCTCTTCATATCTGTTTGACCCCTTTCCATCTATCTTTATCTCACTTGTATCCCCGTCTCTCTGTTCCGCCACAAACCTCCGCAATGGCTCCGCTCCAGATTCCCATCGACGCGATCACTTCGCGCTTCGCCGACCGCTTCAACAGCGTTCGCTCGCAGTCCATGGGCACCCGCTTTGCGAACCTCCGGCCAATTTCTGAATTCTTCGATCTGAAGCGCCTCTCTAAGCCTGCCAACTTCGGCGAAGTCCAGAGTCGCGTGAACTACAATCTGTCCTACTTCTCTAGCAACTATGCCGCCGTCTTTGTTATGCTCAGCATCTACAGCTTGCTTACCAACTGGCTCCTGCTGTTCGTCATCTTGCTGGTCGCAGGTGGTCTTTTCGGTATTGGCAAGCTCGGTGGTCGCGATCTCGACCTGGGCTTCGCTCGCTTCACCACTTCCCAGCTCTACACTACCCTGCTGATCGTTGCGGTGCCCCTGGGCCTCTTTGCGTCTCCGTTCGCCACCATCCTGTGGTTGATCGGAGCTACTGGCGTGACCGTCTTTGGCCACGCTGCTTTGATGGACAAACCAATCGAGAATGCTTTTTCCGAGGAGGCGGTCTAGGTGGTCGGCCGCGAGCTCCTTACGATATGCCCCGATGGGGAAGACCACCAGGGGCACGACTGGGGAGACCAACGAGGAGACGGATGGCGCAGTGGATGGATAATGGTGCACGAGTCGAGGAGATTACGAGTGACGAGGAGGAAGACTACGACCGGGATGTGCTGCTGGATGATCGCTCGTATTATCCCAAGCAGCTAGGAGATAGAAGACGTGAGGGTCGGGGGCGGAACCCCAAATACGATGAGTATGCCGACGAGATGGAGTCGGTTGATGGAGTGGATTATGACTTGTATGACGATGCAGATACCACAGTGGCTTATGCAGTTCAGCTGGCCATGAAGGACAAGGAGGAGTGGTTGGTCGAGAAAGCGCTTGAGCGCATACGGCGTGCTCAGATGCTAGGCAAGAAGAATGTGCGATTATCACAACGAGAGATCGATGCTTTAGAGCGAAGGCGGATCCGGGCAGGCGGGTTAAACGATCCAGGGCGCAAAGGGAAAGCTACAAAAGTGATACCGATCGATGACACACGCAGAGGCAAGAATGAAACGACAGCGAATGAAAATCCAAAAGGACGACGCAGTGGAGTTGGCGCCTTACCAGAGAAGAACATAGCACCATATCCCCAATTCGATGATGAAGCGTACAGTTCTTGGGGCAGAGCCATGGGCTCCGCTGGTGTATCTCAGTCTCAGGCCAATGTGCGTCCATCAAGCTCATCGTCTCTGCGACCCCGAACACCGTCGACCTATTCATTGCGGCCTCAACCATCAAACACGTCTCCCCGACCTCCATATCACCCCCAGCAGTTGGCCCGCGAGCGTTATTTGTTTGTCCCAGATGCCCGCCCGCTGTCCTCTTCTAAGAACCAAGCGCTTCCGCGTCCTCTGCCTGATGGTCACACGTGGGCTCCTCCACGAACGCAGTCGAACTTTGTGCCTTACCCCGTTGATCAACCTGCATACCAACCCCATATTCCGGTGGATCTTCGCTACGGACCGCAAGATCGCCGGGCCATAGCTCACTCGGCACGACCCAATCCTCGAACCTTCTCCGATGAACGCTATTCCAGCAGTACTTCCACTTCCCATTCTTCCCAGCGTGCCCCTCCTGGAACGTCAACAGAAGACTCCAGTAGTGAAGATGATGATGATGACGACGAGGAGGAAGACAGTGATGACGAAGTAGAAATAGTGAAGGTGGTGGAGCGAAAAGCGCCGACCGGTCAGCGTATAAATAATCGTCGCTAGCGTTTCGCAGCTATGTGCATTGATGGCTAGCGCTCAAGGTTTCTGTTCGTCTGTATCTAAGTATATTATTTGCGGGTTTCCAGGTCCCATCCGCGACTTGGGCGGCAAAAAGACGTAACGGAGTTCTAATAGACTGGGCTCTTCGGCATTTTTATTGACCCCAATTAATACTTTGTCGGTTTTTTTTTTTTTTTTTTTTTAGATAAATTCCTCGTGCGATTCCCACGCTGTGATTGCTGTGCGTTGAATCAGAGACACAGTCTACTTTCCAGTACTCTCATATGGAGGCGACTATCGTGTTTTATGATGGGGCACGAAGGCAGCAACGTCAGCCGAAACGGGACAATGAAAGATGCCGAGTCGGATGCAGAAGATCAGTTGAGCCGAGTGATCGAGTCAGCCTTCAGGGATAATAAATAGGGGCTTGTACGGGTGGCTTGCGCCATCAGACACGAACCTTAATCTTCTTTTTCTCGCCGTGTAACGATAGTAACTAGTTGACTAGTTACTGACCCGTGTTTGAATTTGAAGTGTAGTATGGCTGTGCTGGATTCCCAGATCCTTGCCGAGAAGCCCCGATGACGTCGATCAGTGAAGTCATGGCGCTCATATTTTTCTGCTCTCCTTCCCAGGCATGCGGTTCATTGAACTTTGAAGATCCTGTCCATGGCCTGCTGATGAATGCATCTCCGGGTCATTCCTATTTGTTCCCCGGGCATCCCAAAATTTGTGTTCTGATTTTTTTGTACTAGAGGCTTCAGCCTTTCCCTCTGTCTCTAACGTCTTCGATTCCCATTTTCCGAGAACCCAGCGGCGCCTGAGTCGATTCCCCCCCCTCCCCTTCCATCCCGCTGTATAGGGGTTGTGATTGCGACCAATTTCTCTATCTGGACCTAGACAACCGACGAGACATTTATTCTCGACCTCGTAAGACAAGGCTTAACTAACGCGACATTTAATCGAACTGTAGAAGAGGTACAGTACATACATTGGGTGAGTGGCCTAACTGCCTGGAATAACATTTTGGCGCAAACTTCCAGGACTCGTCACTGATCGCGTATAGTTCGTAATCAGCCTATCGATTCTCAGTCCTCCAGGACCATCGGCCACTTTGTATAACTATCAACAATATACCGTCAACAATATCCAGCGGGAATCGCCTGGCGACAAGCTTGACAGGGCACAAGCTGATCGAGTCTCGCGATTGGAAACTTGTGTCAATCAGCACAGACGGACGCGATAAGGAACTGGGACTTGTACATTGAAGGCGCAGCAATGTGGATTATCTCCTTTTGGATCTTCCCGGTCATATCCGCTTGCATGTGGATTGGTATGTCTTTGCCCTGGGACCGCACAGAACATCGACGATGACTGACTCCATGTAGCCATGCTCCTTGCAATGCTGGGAGCTTGGGCCGCTCAAGGAACGCCCGTATACGCCAGCATGTCAAGTGGACAAACCATTGCGTATGTTCTCCATGCTACGGTGATTTGCCATGCTTCTTTCTGGCCAGCATGACTAACATTGTGTGATTCGTTGGTCTTAGATACATCTCCGACATTGGAGCGCAAGGTCTCAAACCTCTTTTCATTGCGGGAAGTGTGGTCACTGTCGTCTTCCTCGATCTGGCTTTCCTTTCAGAACGGTGGCTTCGACATGCTGGTCAATTGGTGCCAAACAAGGGACTCTTCGACAAAGCCTGCGCGGTCATCTCCATTTTCTTCTCCATCGTGGGTGCTCTAGGTCTCATTCTCTTGTCGATCTTTGACGCACTCCATCACTCCCGTCTGCATGGTGGATTCCTCGTCATGTTCCTGTAAGTGACCATAAATCTCAACGTGTCAGAAGAAGGCGCATTGCTAATTGTTATTTGTTAAAAGCGTCGGTTATCTGCTCAGCGCCATCTTCATCTGTGCCGAGTACTTGCGACTGGGCATCTTCTATCGTTCGCAACATCGCGTCTTGTTCGTCAGTTTCTGCATCAAACTATTTTTCATCGTCGTGGAAATTGCACTTGCCATCGCCTTCGGCGTAACCCGGGACAGCGACAAATCATACCGGCGGAATGCGGCTGCAGTTCTCGAATGGGGTATGTCTGGCCTTTCCTCCTCGAGGCAAGCTTCACCAAGCTAACTTGTCTGTCCCTGGTAGTCATCGCACTCATTTTCACTTTCTACGTCCTTTCCTTCGTCGTTGATCTATTGCCGTCCGTTCGGACGCGCCGTCATGTCCCGCAAGGCGAGAAGCGACTCGAAATGGCCCACTCCGGTCCCAACCCTCCTCATCATGGCGACCAGGAGCAGGCTGTCATCGAAGAGCCTTTGACCACCGATTCGGCAGGACCCAATGCCAACTTATACCGTGGACAGCGCATTCAATAAAGTTGATGTGACTGGCATTTGAACATCTATCACCATCATACTATAACTAATCAATCTTGTATATTTTGCATCCCTCTCCTGGAAAGGGTAATCGTGCGCACTTTCTGATTCTGCCTTTTATGTCCATGATTTTGACAGCATTACGACACCGTTCCCTTGCCATTTCCTGCTTTTCCTTTCTCATTCATTCCTTATATACGCATATATACAAATTACAGTCGGTGCATTGGGTGTGTTAGATAAAGATACGTGGGTGGTTTTGTTGTTTTCATACTCTCTGCTGTGGCTCTTAGATGGATTTTCCTAACCTGTTCTGTTCCCAGTTATGTCACTTATGTTTTCATTCCAGGTTTCTCTATACTAGTGCTCGGATGGTGGTATCGGTTACACAGTGTATGATGCATTTGTCTACCCAAGTCATTATCATTATGATTCATACATCATCTTCTAGCTATTTGTGTTTGTAGACATTCATGGATGATCTTTCCTCGATGGTCCACTTTCACAATAGACCCAATCGGTCTTCCTGACAAACTTCCTTCCCGTCTGTTCTGTTCGGTCCAGTTGGTTAATTAAACAAAGGAAAGGGTGACGATGCTCACCTCCGAAATATATGAACACCGAATACAACCAACAAAGGAAATAAGCGACAAATATATCCAACAAAAGAGATACAGAGACACGGGAGAATGAAGCGAGAGGTCCAAGCAAGGAAACGACCCGAAGGAGATCAAGCAACCAACTTCCTCCGAATCCTCTCCTGCTTCTCCACCCCAATCCCTATCGAACTCAAGTACCCCTCAACCCCACCATACCTCTCGTCGAGATGCCTCTTGATCGCATCCGTGAACCCAGGCGGACACTTGGTATATTCTTCTGACAATCCGATTGCGCGGATCTCCTTCATCCGCTCATCGAACTCGACGACAAGCTCTGGCTCCGACTTGACATAGTCCACCGAGATGACGTCCTCGGGGACGATTTTGGTCAGTAAAAGCAACAGCAACACGACGAGACCGGTCCGGTCCTTCCCTTGCGTGCAGTGCACGATGATCGGGCACGAGTCATCCTCGGCAAGGATGTCGAAGAGCTCTTTAATCTCGCTGACGCTGCAGTCGAGGGTATCTTGCCCGAGACCGATGAGGCCACGGGGCTGCATGACTTGGCGGCCGACGAGGCTGACTGCATCGGTGCGGTAGCCCGATGCTACAAGAGATAAGACTTTGCTGGTTGAATTTAGCAGGGGTGTCTTTCACTGAATAGGGTAGATATAGAGAGAAAGTGAGAAGTTCGGGAGGAAAGACAGCGAGATGTCGTACATAAAGTTATACCAATCCAACTTCCACAGAAGCGATTTCTCAAACGCCCTCCCTGTCAAACTGATCAGAACCCTCCGCACCCCAGGGAGCTCTAGTAAATGCTCATCCGCATCGGCGATTACGGGGGCCTGTTCTGACTCCAGGAAGTTTTCTGATCGTCTCTTCCGGGTGGCCATTTGATGTTCCGTACTAGAGAGATTATCAGCCATTCCGTTTGTCTTTATCGAGGTAAGCAGGTCCTGATTAGTTTGCAAGGGACTGAACATGGGCATGGCATACCTGGATCGTAGATCGATCACCGTGGACACGTGAAATTCGTCGACTAATCGTCGTTTATCTCGTTCCGAAGCGTCGTCTAGCTGATGCGATGGAGGTTGGTTAGTCTATGTCTTCGGTGCCTTGTAAGAAAGCAAGTAGAGAGATGCGAACTTGAGATAGCGAGACACCAAAATAGAACAGTATATGATAAGCATAAGATTTTGTAAACGAACAGAACAATAGACACCTGATAGCTGAACAGAAATCATGGTAATTACCCTGGCACTGCGGAAGAGCACTCCTTCCTTGAGAACACTACACATTCCCGAAAGGGAAACCAACCCCAATCAGCTTCAAGTTCTGGACTGGCCGACAGACAAACAGTTCAACCACATTGCAATCGATGAAAAAAAAAAAAAAAAAAAAAAAAGAACAAATGCGATGAGATCTTCAGATGCGAACGGCACTGTTCATACCGAGACCCATGAATCTGGTTGATCGAGCTCCCCACGTCACGGAAGTTGATGATGTTATCGAAAGGTCGATCCGCCGAGTCTAGATCAATGCTGGTCTGGCGGACAGGGGCTGACGGTGCAGTCGGCGATGTAGCTCCTCCCCGTGTGGAATGCCTTCGACCCATGATGATGGTAAACTGCGAGGAATGATATAATTATACGATACGACAGAAGAAGAAAAAAAAGATGATGACGATAAGATGAAGCGATTCAAATCACCAGCTTAGAACCACGGACGGGAAATCGACAGAAATGGCGATGGTGGCAGCAATGGCGTTGTTGATAAGTGATTGGAATAGTTAAGAAAAGAAGCAAACATCAATGCGAAAGGACGAAGGAATAAAAAGGCCCATGCAGGAGCGAAAGTTATTTACGACATGGAGACACTCCGTCGTGCGGAGAGAAACACGAAATTGCGCGGCTAAGATAAAGTAGCAGATCAAACCCACTAGTTAGGTAGTAAGTAGTCGGCGTTGTTTGGACAAGGGAAAAAGAGCCACAAAAACTTGGAAAACAAACACAAAACCAAGGCGGCTTTCCATCCAGTTGAATGGCGAGGCAACGATGACAGCGGGAAGACTGAAAGAAAGAGAGAGGAGAGGGGAAAAGAAAGGGAAATAAATGGGGCCAAGAAGGCAAGAACAGCATCGAAGAATACATCCTCCGTGGATTTACGGTATTTACTGCTACACAGTACTCCGTACATACATGACCTGCCACCAGTTCTCGATCATATGGATGCAATCGACCACAGTGTCTTGAGCAAAGCGATAGACGCTGATCCAAACCAGAAGCAGTAGTAGGACAGACTTATGTATAAGTTGCGGTGGGGAAGATCATCGACATCAGTCCGGTGTCAATAAATGAGGTTAAATCGATCTCGTCGAAATCCGTGCGTATGTATGTATGTGTGTATGTAAGATTCATCAGAAGTTCGATCTCATGTCATTTGACCAGAGCAATGACTCATTCCCTTGATGGATTCGGAATGAATATTGCATTGAATTGGCAACGATAACAACAACCTGAACAGCAAAGCAAATTGAAGCCCAAAGATCAGTCCACTCCTTTGGTGGTATTGGATGGAGAGGACAGAAGTCGGTGAGGGACCTGTGGGGGCGACTATTGGCATCAAGTGGACAGACCCCGACTGCCGGTCTAGATAGTCGATGCCAAAGACCCAGACCGTCCGTCCAACTATTCATTAGAACATTCTGACATGCGGTTCCTGATTCTCGAATCTTCAGAATTACTGAATTGATCTCGTCCTGACCACGGCCGTTTCACCTCGAGGTGCTTTGATGACGGAGTTTCTCGTCCCGGAGACACTTCCGGACGACTCGTTTGACCGCCTGACTAATCATGAAGCAGCATCGTGTGTGACGTGGCTTTGCTGTATGGAAACCCGATGCAAAAGATGAGTACAAATCAATCAATCAATCAATCAATCAATCATCCTTCATGACTCCGTATATTTTCCCCCCGCATCCCGGTGGCCCCTCCTCGAAGCAGATCCTAGCCCACGTCAACTTTCCAAGTCATGAACCCTGTTTCTCGTCAACCGGCCAGTTTCAAGTGAAGGACAGAAACGTAGGATTCAAGACCGAAAACATCCCTACCTACAGCTCCCACCACACCGATCCCTGGACGAACTCAACCTATCCCATCTCAAGGCATATTGTGCCCGGTTATCTTCCCACTCGGGCTGGAGATAACTCCAATCCTAATTGAAATCAAACCCAGTCCAGCTTCGCCCCAGCATCCGTCAAACGCCCACAGGCTGATCGCAAGATTTTCCTCTCCCCCCGGAGGAAAGGGGAAATGTACTCCGTATTTGCGGCAGCCATGGAGCTTCTCTCGTTCCCAAGGATGCGACGACGTCCTTTGAAGGCGATATATGGTATGTACAACCCAAGCCATGCTATTTCCTCTTAAGATTGTTCATGATATTGCAAGAATAGAAGTAAACCACATTCAAGTGCCTCTCCGTGTAGGTATTTGAAGCTTGATTAGAGTGAAATGCGAACATAGCACTCGTAGATGCTCGCATATGTACTAGAAAAGACTGCGACATACCAGAAGATATCTCCCTCCGTAACAACCTTCGCACGCCCGATAAAAATCAAATCAGTAACACGACAAGAAGATACTATCTAGAATACGGCTCCATAGAAAGACCTTACCCAGCAGCTTCCAATTGACCAGACCCAAGGGAATAAATACGATATTGCAAGAAGAAAACCGAGGTAGAAGAAAAAAGGGAATTCGACAAGACAAAGGCTACACAAGAAGGCATAAAGGGTTGAAAAAAAAAAGGAAATGGTGAATAGAAAAGGTGAAATATAACGGAAAGTATGAAAGAAAGAAAGAAAGAAAGAAAGCCTCCATAGTTATCCTTACAAAGCCACATTCCACCCTATCGAACATCCTTTGACGTTGCAGTTCACAGATCCTCAGAGAATCTTGACTCGCGGGCAGTACTAGTGCTCCCACGATCTCCAATGGCGGGAGGTACAGGTAAGCCTTGCTCAACGGCACTGTCACGGAGGTCTTCCCGCTCGAGTCTCTGGCTGCGGTGGGTGTCTGGTGAAGAAGCCTGTTCAACTGCCTCCGAATTCCTTCCCGAGTTGTCGCCATGGCCCGAAACTCCGTTTGATTTCGGTTCTTGTTGGTTCTTCGAGACCATCTTCATAAGGCTTGTCCTGAATCGAGATCGTCTTCCTTCTCCATTCTGCGAGGACCTTCCCTTTGTCGATGGCTGATCACTAGTCACATATGACTCGGCGATGCTACCATTTCGAGTGCGATTCCCATTTTGCATTTGAGCAAGGTCGCTGCCGGTGACTGGATGTGAGCTGAGAGCAGCTCCCCGTGTATCATTGTTCCTCCCAGTCAACGCGGCTCCTCCCGTAAATCCGATGGTGGTGTCCCCTTCGCCATCCTGAACTCCTGTCGAGTCACGCGGTGGTCCACTTGACCGGCCGCCAATTCTGTCTTTGAACCAGCTTCTGAATCTTGACTCTGACTTGGGGGTTGTTTCTGTTGGGCTGACATCCACTGCGGCGCCTGTCACCACGACAGTATCCGGTTGAACTTCCTGTGATCGCGTGGCTTCTGGCTGAACATCGTGTCGCACAAAGCCTTCACTATCACCCTCGGTGGCTTCAGCGGTTTGGTCTTTTCCAACAACGGGCTCTGTCCCTTGAGAGCGCCTTGATTTCCTTCGCCACAGTCGTAGCTTTTCCTCTTTACCTTCCTGTTTCTCTGCCGCTAAGCAATCCGTTAGCCGTTCCGAGTCAGCTCAAAACCCTTCAAGTAACGACTACCAACCTTTTTGTCGCCTCTCTTCCTCCCTTAACTCGGCTTCTCGCTGACGGTTTACAGCATCACGCCGCTTTCGTTCTTCTTCATCTAGGCGCTGCTCTAAGTTTTTGGCATTTTGTTCTTCTGCACGAGTAGTGATTTGATCGAGAGTAGGCTGGATCCGAGAACGTGCAATGGCTTCAACCTCGGCTCGGTCCATGTATCGGTCAGCGCCAATATTGATTCTGTCGCCGTCCACAAGTTGAGACTCTGTCTCGAGTAGTGCACGTTCCCGTGCCTTGTCTTCCCATTCCTTCTGCATCGCAGGAGAAGGCCTGCCCGTATCGTTGTAGACCCTCAATTCCATGTCGTGAATGGCGGCATCAACATTCCGTCGCGCAGCCCGCATAAGTTGCTCGCGATCTTTCTGCCTCTGTTCGTCGACTTCATTGAGCTTACTCCGCAGACTCGACATTTGATTCCTTATCTCCATAGATCTCTCCATGTCAATTTTCGAGGCATCCGTTTCGCTGGCTGTTCTTTTCCTGCGCACCGACAAGCGGGAACGTGCGGGTGGCGAAGTTCCATAGTAGCTCTGGTAGGCTTCATTCTCGTCCTGCATCCGGGCTAGTTTCTCTGCAGCTAGCTTCTGCGCGGCATCCTGCAAGTTGACCGCTCGTCGAATTGCCGACTCATCTATTGTGGTAATGGATCTCTGAGATCGCGCACGGTAATGTCCCCTTTGAGCTGCACGAATCGCTGCACTAGGGCCCTGCTCGTCTCGGACCCTTGACGGAGCGTACATATCTTGCGCCATTGAAATGGCCGCTGCCCGTAGCATATTTCTTTTGTTTTGCTCTTCCACTTCAATCGACACCGGCGGGGTTGCAGTGTAAAGCTGGACGTTGGCGTTCGCGATGTTGTGTATTCTGCTAGCTTCGAGGGAACTGTCGAGATGTTCCAGTGGCTCTTGGCTTTCTGGTCGAGCTCTATGAGAGATACCAGCCGCTGAAAGGGCGTATGAAGCGTCGGCAGGAATGACAGGCTCGCTGGGAGCAGAATCCGCTCGTTTTCTGTTACTCAAATAAGCTCCAGTGGCAGCTCGAAGCGCTCCTTCATGCTGAATAGAGCTCCTACCCCAGCTCCCAGTGTGATCGTATCCAGAAATATCGTCTTTGGCTTTCGTGGTTACGGGAGGCAAACTAGTGATGGCTCTACGGTCTCTGACAGCTAGCAATGCAGCCTTGGATCCCTCCAAGCTTGACCGAGTTGGCTGTTGTGGCTCGGGAATTTGATAGTCTTGGACATGAAGAGCGGCCCTTTCAGCTGCAGGCTGTTTCCCAGGTTTCCAGGCCTCGTACGGTCGCCTTTTAGCATGAGCAAGGCTGGCAGCAGCTCCTGCAGAAGCCTGATCGAAAGCGGGAGAGGAGGTGCCCGTGACCCTTGAATCTCCTATCATATATCAAGCAAGAAAGTTAGCCAAGAGTCCTTTGAGCAATGAAGCAGTCATTGGATGGTCAACTAGATGGCAAAAGTCTCACTGATATTGCGTGTCTCTAGTTCTGCAGAGTCGCGAGTGGGAATCTTTCGTTCTGGATGGGTCACATAGAGCGCAGCTGTGGCGGCTGATTGTTACAGATGTCAGCAAATTTTTCCTTGAGAAATCACTGATGAGAATTTTATCACCTTGGTCTGCTAACCGGGCAGCCTGGGTACTGGTGCTGGAGCAGGTAGCTCCTGGCTGCGCACTTGCCATGATGAGATGGGACCTGCAGAAACTTGCAGATGGGAAAGAACTGTGGCAGCGACAGGCATTCCTGGATGAAATCTAAGCGGAGAGCGATGGTAAGGGAGAAAAAGAGATGGGGATGATCGCTGGGTTTGGTGGATGTCCGGAAGCTTCGCCGACAGAGCAGTGTCGTCTGTGACGTAGTTGGTTGCAGGCACTTTCCACGGATACTACGATCTGCCCTAACCCCAGATACTCCTAATGCAGCTTAGTGGTGGTCTTGGCGAACCACCGCACGTAAGGCTGAGGAACCTTCTTCGGTCACTGATGTCATGGTTGCGCTTTACAGGTCGACATTCGGATTGGATTCAACTCTGCCATGCTTCGCTTCAAAGCTTTCAATTGAAGCTTGGATCGGTCTTCTCATAGACTGTTCCCGATCGCACCGTGCGGCAGAACGATGGATATGAGCTTTATCATCGCGAACTTCTCCACACCTCAACTTCACCCCTTACCGTTTTCGACCAGCTCTTGATCCACCCGAAAAAAAGTGGCCCACATCCAACAACCAGTTATTAAGACATCATGATCCAGCGCTGCCTATAATAGTGGATGCCTTTTTCTTTATCCCGCCAAGTGTATGATTCCTCGATGCTACCAAGGTATGGAATTACGATCCACCTCGTTAGCACAAGCCACAGTCTCTGCATTTATCCTAGGAACCGGCATATCATTATGATTACATTACTATACATTTAAAAGTAAGCAATTTCAGGGTATTAAACCATAACAGGAATACCTGAGAGAGCCGTCTAAATCCTGATCATGGTCGCATTGCAGGAGAATTCTTGCGCGAAAGAGAAAATATATTCACCAGAGGTGCAATATCTTCAAAAGGTCATGACGGGCAAAGAAAGAACGGTTTCGTTTGCCGAAGATATCTATAAATCAACAGCATTAGCGACCATCCTCTCATCGGTACCCGACAGAAAATCAAAGTGGATATTCTCTCTCTCTCTCTCTCTTTTTTTTTTTTTTTAGAACTTACACATAGGAATGCTCAGAAGACAGACTCCCATTTGAATGCTAGCGATGGCGATGAACGTAGTTTTTATAGCATTATTGCCGACTATCCAGTCAAAAGCGAAGAAGGTCAGAACAAAGCTGAACATGTTTTTGAATATCAGCAAGCATGTGAATGCTTCGACGGCAATTTGACCTAAGGCAATCAGTGAATTGAAAAAGGCAAATGTATAATACTTGGAACGAGTGATGAGGCTGAACTTACGATGTGCATCAACAATGTAGAGAGCGCTAGCCACAGCGCCCATCACCATCCCGATGATCACAAACATCAAGAAGACATCTGGAAGAAGCCAGCCATACCTCGCGACATCATTTGCAACGATGCCAAAGCCATAGAGGCCAATCCCACTGAAGATCAGCTGGAAAATGACAAGAAGTATGCGAAATTCGGGTTCATATGTTCCTTTGTTGAGCTTGATCATGACCTTGTTGATGGAATCAGAGAGTAGACCAGACAATACTAGACCGACAATGGAGCCAATGAATGCTCCGGTATATAGATACCCGGTCTTGACTTCATTGAACCACAGAGGTGGACCCAGAAAGATGGCGGCAAGGACGACTCCAATGAAGACAGTCCAGCCTATGAGGACACCCTGTATTAAGCATGCCTGCGATTATAAGCATTTGACAGAAAACAGGAGAACACACTGGGGACTCACCCAAAGAATTCCAGGATGGAAGAAAAGGGGAAAGGGTCTTAAAAAGAGCTTTAAGAAGTTCTCGTCCGTCTTCCGTCCATTGAACAGCCTCAATGTTTGCACATAGGAGAATTTTGCTGGCACCTGTTGTTGGCCCTTTTCTATCGTTGAAGCCTCAGGTGTCTCCCCATTCGAGGGAGTTGCAAGTTGTTTTTCTTCGCCCGAGGCTTGATTACTCGCTGTTGCTGCACTAAGTGCCTGCTGTGACTCCGTATCTCCACCGCTAGGATGATGGTCACCTGGAAAGTGACCCTGTCCGATCTCGCCTTCATAATCGGTGTTCAGGTAGTCCGGGCGTCTAAATGCTGTTTCGGGAACGAAGAAGACCATGAAGGGAAAAGCTGCGCCAGTAAAGATGGCCACAAAATAGAATGTCCACTGCCAGCCGAGGGTGGAGGTAATTTTGCCGGCCAGGACCGGTGTCAGGAAAGCAGCGCCGAAAAGAGCAACATTTGCCAGTGCCATTCTTTTCCCGCGTTCCTTTCTTGCATTTAGTAAGGCGAGCCGATCGATGGATCTTTAGAGACTTACGTGAACAAAGTATAGATCGCCGACGCATGCATTGACTAGAGCTTCAAATGGAGCCAATGCAACACCTTGCAAGATGCGCGCCCAGAGCAGACTTTGATAGTTCTTTCCGCTGCCTCCTGCCCAGGCACAGCTAACCACCATCAGGATGTTGCCGAGAAGGAACAGATGACGCTTGCCCCATATGCGGGCGGTCGGGACACTCAAGACACCCGCGACGCCGACGCCACATAGGTGGTAACCGGTAAGAAGTGCGACGGATGTAAAGTTCGTCTCGAAGTATCGAAGGATTGTGAAGGGATTTGCGGCCATTATTGAGCTTGTGGTCGAACAGAGCACAGCAACGAACGACAGAATGAAGAGGATAACATCGCGCTTCCATAGAGGCCAATTCTGTAACGGCTTCTTCATCAGACACTATTTATTTGTCATTATTGACGAGGCATTCGAGACCATACCAGCGGATCATTTGGGTCATCGCTCGGTTGAGGAACTAGAATGATAGGCACCGGCCCGGAACGATCGTACTTTAGTCTTGAATCGACGGTGACTTGCTCGCCTGAGTGCTCATTCCTATCGAGGATATAGGACGTGCCTTTTCGCTTTCCGATCAGCAAGTTATCGTCAGAGAGAGTACGAGCGGGATACTTACCAGGAACTTGCGCAAGCTTGGTATCTTCCAACACACCGAGTCCCATCTCGTACTCGTTGCTAGTTAAGTATATATGATTCACGGCAGTAAAACTGTGTTCGTTCTCAAAGATGGTAAACAAGGTGGTAAAGGACTCAGAATCGCATGGACTGGGTCAAAATGGATCTCAGAGTCATAGCTGAATTTGTCTGGGAGGATATTAGGCAAAGACAGACGAGCGTCAAAAGTCCGAACGTCTGAAGCGTGCCGTGTTGCGGTGGTGAGCCTGCGTAGAGTACCGCACTGTTATCGCGATTGAAAGTCGCTGTAGGATCTCGTTTGTCCAAATTCTGAAGATATGTTTCACACGATGCTTTCACGTCTCAAACGAAAATAGTCTCAGTCACATTATTCCAAGACAGACTCAAGGGGCTTCAAAACTCCATGGGCCGTGCGGGAGTGTCCCGACTCCCTCGAATCCAGTGACCAGCATTCTTAGGTACCTACCTACCTAAGCCCTTGTCCATACATACAGTAGTGTGGAGTTTCTTCTGGGTGAAGTGCCCAATAGTGTGCAGCCAGAACTTCTACCACGGTCCAAGGCCCAAAAGTCAGATATAATTCAACCTTAATTTTCTACTCTCTCTCTCTCTCTTTTCATTGTATTATTAACCTCAGTAACCTCAGTATGAAAATTCTCCATTTCCTTAACAGGTACGCGTAATTAATAGGGACTGAACAGTACTCCAGTATATATCGGTAGAAAGCTGGATGTCAACCAGGCTACCAAATTCCACGTCATGAATAGTGCTGAGTCCTGACAGGCCATTGCAAAGCAATTATTTAGATTGAGACGGCTTGCAAACTTAATTATTTCGGTTCGGCGTGAGACAATAAACTATACTATTACTGCGTGGTAATAACTACAAGGGCTGGGCCATCATTAGCTATGGATGGCATATAACACAGCCAGCTTCATAGGCATGTATAATGTTACACAGCTTCTGCTGATAAACATACCATTGAAAGGCCTCCACCGAAGCCCGTCCCTCTTTGGCAGCAAATTGCAGCCAAGCTCATAATCAGCTCTAACACGGAAGTTTCAAGCCAGATGACCCTTGTATGAGTGCCATCCGACGAAGATGGAACGCTACACACCCAACTGATCAAATGCCGAGGAAGAGAACAGCGGGGAAAAATTATTTTGGAATTCGGACCCGTAAGAGGAACCGTGAACCCAAGACCCACACAGAGATCTTCAGGTTGAGCGGGGAATTGGAACTGGATGGAGTCTGGGGCGAGGGGACGGGTGCGGAGACGCCCTATTCAAACCATAAGAATAGCTTACCTTCAAAATGGCTTTGCTTGCTGAATGAAATGATCATCGGTGGTGGTCCCCCAGTGCCCCAGTTACTACGCTGTATGCATTTCCTCAAATCCGTGGCATTACTGAGTACTCAGTAATGATTCATTTAATCAATACCTAGTACCTACTGCATGATCTCCCGCTTGAAAAAAAAAAAAAAGAAAAGAAAGAAAAGAAATTTCGTGCCTGTTCGATTCGATTGCGATGAACACGCAGGAACGCTAGACTTGACGCCACCAGGAATAGAGTTTCAATAGGACACTTTCGAAGATGGAAGCAATAGTCGATAGGTCTGAGGGTCAATAGAGTCTTCAATCGTGAATGGACAGCAAGCTTGAATGGTGTAAAGCCAAGGCAAGGAACAATGTTTGAATCCTGATCTGGACAAGCTCCCTCCCGTGCCCTTTCCAAACAAAAAGGCCGGGAATACGGAGTAAGCATCAACAAGGAGCCTGTCTCTTCTTCCTAGACTCTCCCGCGAAATTTAATCTTCCAGCTCTGCCCAGCGACGTCAGGCTTTTTGTTCTTACTACAATTCTCATAGTCGCAGCCTTTCAATACCTACACTGTCCCTGTCCCTCAGCTTGGACTACGTCCCTCTAGCCACACGCACAGTCATACATCGTGATCATCATGAAGCTCTACCATCTGTCTCTTGCGGTTACCGCCTTCCTTAGCGGTGCTGCTGCTCAGGGCTTGGACAGACTTCCTCAGTGTGCTGTACGTTTAATTACCCTGCTATGTCGTCCGAGTAGTGACAAATAGCTATGAGCGTGCACCATTGACTCAGTGAACTATAGCAAGGATGTGCTACTTCGGCAATTCCGTCCTCCTGCGGCATCGATCCCAGATGTATCTGCTCATCTAAGACTTTCATCACCGATATTGCCTGCTGTGTTGCCAATAAGTGCTCGCAGGCTGAACAAGAGAGTATGTATTATCATACTGCCCAATGCTTTTTTTGAGTGGAAAGACAACCGCATTTGCCCATCTCTTGGATATACCATACGCTTGTCCGTCAGAGCGGGCGCACATCTTATGTCTTCTTCATACTAACAGCTTCTGTTTCGCAACCTAGGCACGATTGAGTTTGCAAACCAGATCTGCGCCGGTGTTGGTGTGACCGATCTACCCCAGACTGCTACCTGCGCAAGCGGTGCGAGCTCGACCAGCTCTCCGACATCAACCGGTTCGTCTGTGACGACCACTGGCGCATCGGCCAACTCAACCGCGACCACCACCACAGGAACTTCTAGTGCCTCCAACACGGCCGCATCGGCGACCACTACCGGGTCGGCATCTTCAACATCCTCTGCGGCATCCGAGTCTACTAGCACTGGAGCCGCTGCTCTGGTCGCTCAGAACAAGGATGCAGCCCTGGCTGCCGCCGGCGCTCTAGCCGCGTTTGCGCTTCTCGCGTAGATTGATATGGCCCACCGCCAGTCCTGAAATCTTTTGAGCGTAGCTGTATGGTGATTGATAATGAAGGATGACACCAATCAGCTCCATTTACAAGTCAGGCTACACTCTGTTGATTCAATTAATCTGTGTGAAGGAGGCAAAATGCCCTGATCGCGGTAAATGATGCAAACGCTTCTGTCTTTTTGCCGATACATTCATTCATTCTGGTGTTCGGCCTCTCAATACCCGCAGTGCCTAATCCCCCCGTTGCTGCGGTCTGCTTATCCAAATCAGTGATCAATTGGGCTCATGAGTTATATCATATCACGCCTGTATGTTAGTTTTAATCTGATGAATTAGAATGAGGTCATGATGAAGCAATAGCTAGTGTAGACCATAGTTGACCGGCTCAACGTTCTATTGATCTATTCGCTTTCTGACGTCGACATTTTCGCCGACATGTGAGCATAAAACAATGCTAAAGATTACTCTTCTTCCGCGACAATGCGGACCGACGCCTCATGTCGTTCTTCACGGAGTTTGAGAAGGATCTGGCATGCGTATCAGAGAATGTCAGCAAAGGCCTCAGAACTGAACCAATTTCTTGGCGTGGGAGTGTCTAATGCCCCAGGAAAACAGCGCCAGGGCACTTACCCAGAGCCAGAACATTGTCTCCATAAAACCGTACGTAAAGACCACCCGATTCTTTAGCTGGTCAAGGCCGGTGAGTGCCTCTTCACCGGCCATTGTGTTATAACCACCGACGGCGTTGGCATCAACACCCCAAGCTCCGGGCTTGCTCTTGTAGATGAAAAAGGAGACGGCAAAGAAAAGACAGAAGCGTGATGCTGCGACAAGTGTCCAGATTTCAGAGTAGAGTGTTGCGAGGCGTGCCATGACGGGGGTCATGCGCATCCCATCCTCCCTGCCGGTCATGTTCGGTCGCACTCTTGCTGCATCTAGGGCAGCTAGCACTTCGTTCATCTGAGGGACCTTGCTTACGACAATAAGGTCAAGAAAAGCATCGGCAACGAGAAGGACGCCACAGATGGCGAACGGCGATTGGGGGCGCGAAAAGTGTGGAGGAGATATGTCCTAAGTGGGCACGCACGATTGTTAGCATGTCAAATCAACAGACTCGAGGTAGGTGCAATAAGATATATATCCGGCTTCCAAACATACAATGTTCATTGCTTCCCCAAGCATGAACACCACATCCGAGTCGGTGATGACCTCGGGAGCTTTGGTCAGGTACACGGCTAGAGTGAACAGGAACAAGGCATGGGCCTGGATGAGCCTTTTGGATGGTAAGATCGCCATCCTCGTGTATCTCGGTCCAGAAAGCAGCAAAATCTCTCAGAAACCGTTAAAGATGCGAAAGAATCGTTTATCGACGGTTTAAGCTTCTTCGCCATAGAGAATAGTATTGGGTTTCCCTTTTTTTTTTTTTTTTTTTCCCTCTGGCACGTGCTCCTAGCCTCCTGCTGCTTGCATGGAAACTATGTGGGGTTGGACCGTGCACTGGTGTTCTGGTGTTAAGTCCGACGCAATCCGTCCGCTACGGATTACTGAATTTGATTAATGTCGTGAGGGACCCTGCGGTGGTAGATGAGGAGCAAACAGCTAAAATACTTCAATTTCTCAACCCTTTAGACGAACTCTCTGATCCCTCGGTTTTGAGGTACTGTCGACCGGCGCATCACAATGGTCGACGATGCAGTCTTCCAAAAAGAGCGCCATATCAAGTACTTCCTACGATGCCTCAAGACCTTCCTACCAAGCCTCTATACCTCGAATGACTCCAATCGTATGCTTCTCGCGTTCTTCGCCATTGCCGGATTAGATTTACTGGGTGCATTACAGAGCAAAACTACCGAGGAAGAAAGAAAAGGATACGTTGAGTGGATCTACCACTGTCAGGTACCTTCTGGTGGCTTTCGCGCATTTACGGGGACCGACTTCGGGATGGAGAAACGGACGCCAGAAAATGAAATATGGGACCCGGCGAATGTTCCTGCGACATTTTTTGCGCTTGTGAATCTGGTTATATTAGGCGACGACTTGTCGAGAGTGAAACGAGAGGAATGCTTACGATGGCTACCGAAGATGCAGCGCGTGGACGGAAGCTTTGGCGAAGTTCTCGGTGCGAATGGAGAGATTGAAGGTGGCCGCGATTTACGATTCTGCTGCTTCGCGGCTGGTACACGATATATACTGAAAGGAAGAAATGGGAAAGACCCCGAAGACATACAGGACATAGATGTCGAAAGATTAACATCGTTTATTGAGGCTTGCCAAGTAAGAGGAACCTTTCAACTTACCGTGAACTACGTCGGAGAACTAAGATACTGGGATAAAGTCATATGATGGCGGCATGGGAGAAACCCCTTTTTGCGAATCTCATTGTTAGTGGCTTGCAATTCTCTCCATTCCCGCAGGACTTGTCTCTTACTTACAGGACATCACAGCTGGGCTTACATATTGTGCCGTTGGCGCTTTATCCTTTCTCAGTCGGACTTCGAACGATTTTCAACCTTCGAAGCTTTTGTCGCCAGGTGCTACAGAGTTCGAATCCCTGACCAGATGGCTTGTTTCGAGACAAACAGCGGAACTTGGTGATGATGAAGAGTCCGATGGCGACGAGCTGCGAGAGCTGAAACTCAATATTCAGGGACTCACTTTAGATGATAAGTTGTTTAGCTTACCAAGCATTTCACCGCAAGGAGAAGAGTCTATACAATGGGCAGGCTTCAATGGCAGGTGTAATAAATATGCTGACACATGTTACTCCTTCTGGAACACTGCAACTCTTGCGGTAAGAACTCTCCAGTGAACCATTCAAATGAATGATTAACTAACAGCTCACAAAGATGATGGACAGGTTATCATTGGTGGACGCAGATCGCAACCGACGATATCTTCTGGAGAAAACACAGCATATTGTTGGCGGCTTTGGAAAAGGAGTTGGGGAAACACCAGGTAAGCAAGATTGGAATCAGTTGAAATGCCTTGTAGACTCGCAACATGACCTAACAACTGTTCTCAGATCCACTACATTCATACTTTGGGATGGTGTCGCTTGCATTCCAAAACGAACCAGGTCTTGACAACGTAGACCCGAATATCTGTGCTAGCGATCGTGCGGTCGAACATCTGAAATCGGTTGCATGGTGGTGGCATTGATCTGCTCTAACGTGATCATGAGTATTGTATGGCACCAAGCAGTCTGCATTCTGCATCGAAGGAAAGCAACTCGATTCTATCGCATGTATATTTTCTGGGATTCCGCTGGAAACCTGGTCTCCACAGCTACCTTGACGACTAAACAATTAGCCACAAGATACATCGTCAAAGGGCGAGCCTACCCTGTCGATCCCAGAACAGTCAGTACTAGAGAGGGGGTTGAATCACTGGAGAGGGAATGGTTTTCAAATCCACCGCTACGGAATGTGGTGATAACGAATCATGATTAAATCTAATGAAATCATTGAATTTTTAACCCCGTAATTATATTAATAACATTCTCCTTGAGACATAGCGCTCTACGGGTTCCCAGTATTCAGGTGTTTGGGAAGAGGACCGGTCTCCACTACGCTGTGCCCAAATGGCAAAAAGTGAAAATAGATATAAGAGCAGAATCGATACTTCCGCTGACAAATGAATAAGGAATGACTGAGTTCTCATGACGACTCCAAAAAAAAATAATAATAATAACGGTCTGTACTCGGTACTCCGTGCGCAGTAAATAAAGGGGAAATCACGATGGCATCGAAGCTAAGGAGTAGGTACCGCCTAATTAATACGCGGAGGCACACGTAAGGAAAGTCACGCCGTCGGCGGAGTTGTGGTCAGGGCCGTCCAAAGCTACTACAGTGGTCCACGGACCCCCTAATCCGTAGTCCGTACCTAACAGCATGTACTTGCTACTTACTACGGAGTACTTAGTACTTAGTACTACTTACTAAAGCACGAAGGACTAACTCAAACTGCCAACCGCGCGGAACCGAGATGACGGATTCCCGAAAAAAGTCCCACGTTCCTAGGTTCCCAGGAGGGCACTGTTCCTGTTCTATTTTCTCTGCTACTACTCATGCATGGCAATAATTTAGCCTCATTTCCCTTTCTGTCATTCAGTTCTTGCTGATTGAATTATTGCATCAGAATCAGTCATCCAGCCCATCTGGATGGTTGGGATGCTGCTGTTGATCGTCCACAATCTCGCCATAACAACGCCCTGTCGCTCCACTTGCCAGTACTCGGACCTAACACCTCCCAAGCCTGTTAAGTCCAGTACCACGACCACTGACGACGTTCCGGACTGAGATCAATCCATTCTACCCCAGGCAAAGCTCTCCTTTTTATCCTTCAACACCTTCGACTCTCTGTGCGGATCTCGATACCCCTCCGCGACGCGAAAACTCCACCGCTTTGAAACACGATCGATCATCCTCTATTGTCGACTTGGCTTCCATCGTCGTACCACCTCATACATACCCCGTGTCTTTTTTTGTTGGATGGCAGCCACAAGAGGTCAAGGACTTCTAGGTCACCTGTTACAACAGAAATTTCGCATCAATAGTACAAGTCCGCCAGGCTGTTTATAACGGGTGGAATACATCGTGACACATGCCGCCGGCCAGGACAAGAGCAGATGTTCAAGCCCAGAAGCAAAAGGAAAAGGTCCGTCATTCCAATGCGTCACAACAGCGCTCTCTCCTACTGTACCCCACCGCCCAGCTACATGATCTCGAATTTCTCATCGGTCTATGTGTCGGATGACAATATTTTCTTAACTCCATCATTTTCGTTGCTCACTGTTTGCCTTTTTCGGTTGCTGACTTTAGGACCAAACGATGGCTGCACGCCACAACAGCTCGCCAGCTCTTACAATGAGTTACTGGAGTAAGTCATTCTCCTGTAACTACTCACGTCAGATAACCACTAACAATATCTTTTCCTTTTCGCACAGAGAGTTTTCAGCGAAAGACCTCCGAAGCGTAGGAAACTACACCCTCGGAAGGTTAATCGGGAAAGGGTCCTTTGGCAAGGTCTATCTCGCCACGCACAAACTTACCAATGGCTCCAAGGTGCGACCCGCGATTCGATGAGCTTGGGGTTTGCGCACCAATATACTGACTCGACGGATAGGTCGTGCTCAAATCGTCGAGCAAGGAGGACACCAACCTTGCGCGAGAAATTCATCACCATCGCCAGTTTCTCCATCCCCACATCGCTCGACTGTACGAGGTCATTGTGACCGAGAAATTGGTCTGGTTGGTATTGGAATACTGTCCAGGTATGGAATTTATCGGCGGAGATCCGATGCATGAGTTTCGCACAGGCAGTGCTAACTGTTCGCAGGGGATGAATTATACAACTACCTCCTCCGACATGGCCCGCTTCCGGTTGACAAGGTGAGGAGAATCTTTACACAGCTTGTCGGGGCGGTTGCGTATGTCCACAGCAAATCATGTGTTCATCGTGACCTCAAATTAGAAAACATCCTCCTTGACAAGCATGAAAATGTCAAACTCTGCGACTTCGGGTTTACTCGTGAATATGAAAACAAATCAAGCTACTTACAGACATTTTGTGGGACCATCTGTTACAGTGCCCCTGAAATGCTGAAGGGCGAAAAATATGCAGGTGAAAAGGTGGACGTCTGGAGCTTGGGCATCATTCTATACGCACTTCTTGCGGGCGAGTTACCGTTCGATGAGGATGATGATCAGGTCACTAAGACCAGGATTCTGACGGAGGAGCCGGTGTACAACGAGAAGTTTCCTGACGACGCCAAGGCATTGATAAGTCTGCTTTTGTCAAAACGGCCCCTTCTCCGACCCAGTCTGGATGAGATCCTGGCGCATTCTTTCCTTGCGGAGTATGCGCCTGAACAGAAGGCAATTCTGAAGATCCCTCGACCATCGCCTTTCACCACACCGTTGGAGAAGACCACCTTGCAGCGGATGAAGAGCGCGGGAGTAAACATTGACGAGGTCATCGAGAATGTGCTCGCTCAGAGATGTGATGCTCTCGCGGGTTGGTGGGCGCTGTTGATTGAAAAGGAACAGCGAAAAGAACAAAAGAGAGAGCGCAAGCGACGAGAACGGGAGGCTGAGGCCAAAAATTTGCGCCGTCTCAGCGCCGCCAGCAGCCGACTCGAGAAGATATCGGCCGCTTTAGTGGAGGTGGACGAAGAGGGACACACCGCTGCAGATGCTTTACGCGAGCGAGGTAGAAGGGACAGGCGGAGCTTGCCTTGTAAGTTGTGCTCGTTTCGGACACCCAACAGAATGGTTTCTAACAGAGTACAGCGCAACTCGCTGTGCCTGAACTACCTTCGCTCCCCGAGCCAGTACCCATGCACTCTCCCGACTCTATTGCACCACCACCACCTCCTCCTCCTATTGATAAAGATTCCATCCGATCTGCGAGTTCTACTAGATATCGGCCAGCACCACCGCCGAAAGACAGACGACGATCTCGCCCCAGCATGCTGCATGTCAGTGCTTCCCAGCCAGAATTAGCACAGCACAAGCGCCGCGCTGGCCGCCGTCAGCATCACCCGATAATCAGTCAATTGGCGTCGCTGAAACACTGGTTCGTAGAGTCTGCGAAGAGGGCTCGGTCTCCCCACGGGAAAACCGCTGGCGGGTCTGGGATGTATCGCAAATTTCTCCCAGACAAGCTTAGCCCGGCCAAAGGCCAAGACGCAGGAAAGAAACCCGCGCAGACGTCTCCAAGCGCTGCTCCTGCGGGGGAGCTGCTTACACCAACTCAAATAAAACGCTCTTCCAATGCTAGCAGTCTTGCGCCAAGCAGCGCTTCGTATCCTAACCATCGTCACTCCTATCCTCGTCAGCCACGGACTTTGAACACCAACTCAAGCCACAGAAACTCGCTGTCTCCATCCCCACTGACTCCAAGGAGCTCCTACCGACGTTCTTCGGTTGGTCTGCGAGGTCGCAAATCAACTTCATCTTCCGTCTCATCTATCCGCAGCATCCACCACACCCGTGCCCATTCAAAAGCTTCATCTCTTTCATCGAACAGTGTCGACACTGTGTCCACACCCACAGCAAGAATCGCTAAATCACCTCATTCATCGGTCAAAGTGCTTCCCACTACACCTAGCGCTTCTGCTCGATTCCCCAGTAACATCCGGTTGGTACGGGGCCCTAGCAACGGTTTTCGAGATGCGAATGATTCTACGGGAAGGATGCAGTCGATATTCAATGAAGCGGCGCCAGTACCCTTGGTGTATTCGCCATCCTCCAGTCTTGTATTTGCGCGACGAAAGAGATCTGCTTTCAAAGGCCCTATGGTCCATACAGCCAATCTCATGGTGTCCAGTGGAATGGCTGCTCCTAATGTCCCTGATGATGGAATGGGAACTGAAGAGGCTGCTGCTACTGGAGGGCGACCTGCGGCTCGTAAGAGTCAGATCATTGAGGAAGAGGAAGACGTGGAAGAAGAAGACATCGAAGAAGTGGATACTTTTGACGGCCCAGAGGATCACGCAACAAACGCCGAGGAAAAACAGAAGACTCTGGGCGAGGCATTCCAGCTAGAGGATGGTTACAACGCTGATGATGTTGCAGAACCTGATCGGGCGATTTCCCCTGAATCCGACCGCAAGCCGGCTCTGGCTCCTGCTCCAGACCTAGAAGCAAGTCCACTTCGTCCTCCACGATCCTCTTCCCTACAAGCTTCGCAGATCGAGGCCGAGTCGGCTTGTTCTCATCCTGACGACGACCACCACAACAACGATAAAACGGATGACGCTGGTTCGCCAACTAAGCCTGCAGTCTCTGCTTCATAATATTCGAATATGGATCCCACAATTCAACTTTTGCCAAATCAAGAAGACGTCATCCTGCCATGACGTGAATATAGCAGTCGGGTAGATGATAGAGTCTCGATTCATTGTGTTATTTTTACCTTTATACCCCTTCTTGCGGCTGCACGGCGCTATTCTGTTTGGGCATTATTCTGTGTGAATCTTTACTGACAGGGATGGTGAATTCTCCATGGCAACCATCCGCTTTTATCTCCTGACCAGACCATACGTTTTTGCCTGACTCATTTTTCTTTTCCCTATATTTGTTTTTTTCTCTACCATGCCACTTCACTAAATTCTCTTTTCTTGTTGTGGCACTTCGATTTCTTTTCTTTGTACTTTTACCTTCCTTTTATGCATTATGTACCCAGCGCGCCATGAACATTGGCTTGCTGACTTGGCCGTCATCTATTTCCTAGTTATGTTTCGAGAGTTGTTGGCTGGAGCATTGGGGTCATTGATGTGGAAAATGTTTGTCGACGTGCTGAGTCCGACTGTCATGTCAGTTTTGCGAATGGTGCGCTCATCGGGCAGGTCCCTTGATCATACCAGATTTGTATGCTTTGCATTTCCGAATGGTGAATCCTTCATTTTGGGTATAGACTTTGATTTACTTACTGCACTTGGAATATCTACTGTGCAGGAAACGCTTAGTGTGCTTCTCGTCGTTTTGGATTCGACTCCCGTGCGTGTGAAATCACGGCTTCTTGATCTATCCTTGGTGGTTTGGCCTCTAGTCTTCATGCTTGTCTTGTAGCTTTACAGTTTTCCTAGACGCGCAGGAGAACAGGCTCCTTGGCCAAGACACTTGCCATGGTCCTTTGAAATCCGTTTATCGACACAAGTGCCCTTCATCGTAAGCGGAGGTTATTTTCTTCAAGTCAAGTCAAACTTCATGGTCTCTACAGCATTTCGCCAGCTGTACAGTGCAGAGCAGAGAAAGGAGATTATATGTCATCAACGTCGAGGCTAACAACGTATCTAGTAAATAAAGCTACCTTCCAGGGAATGAATTGGATGCGAATCACTTCTCAATCCTCACCTCCTCCGCCTTCTCATCCGCCGCACCTCCCGCCTCTTCATCCTTGCCACTGGCACCATTCTGCAACCCGATGGTACTCTGTCCGACCTTATCGACGGTTTCCCGGTACGAGGGGACGAAGTTGACGGCGACGGCATACGTCCAGGCGACGACCATGAACTACGCCAAACGAGTTAGCCTCGATTCGCCAAAACTTCCAGAAAGAATGATGTGATTTGCATACCATCGTGGGAACGATCATAGCGAACCCCGTACTATCGCGCATATCCGCCACATGGCCCAGAATCGGCGGCACGACAGCACCACCCGAGACACCACCGACGATGAATCCAGACCCGCGCTTGTAGTGTCGTCCGAGACCGCGGATACCGAGGGCGACGATGGTCGGGAAGCAGACGGATTCGAAGAAGAGGGTCATGAAGAGCATTGCTACACCGCCATGATTAATAAGATGGATTGCAGGATTTGACAATGGAATGGCAATGGAAGATAGACACACCGATACCAGTCGTGTCTCGCTGCGTAGTAGACGCCGCCAAAAACACGACCACTGCAGACAGATACGCCAAAAACACCCATCGCGGCCTGAAATATTTCATCAGGAAGGTCCCTGAGAATCGACCGACGGCGAACGCGCCCTGGGCGCCAGCGAGTAATTTAGCGCCCGTTGCGCTGGACGTTCCTGGCCAGGTTTCAACGGCGTAGTTGATGAAGTAGCCTGCTATGGCGACTACGGGATTTCCAAAGAAAGAGATAAAAAAAGTCAACTTCATCGGATTCCCGAAAAGATTTGGCGAAAGAAGAGGAGTACATACCTTGAGCACCAGTGTACGTGAACTGCGCCAGCGTAGCATGGAACAGCTTATATAACTTCCAGAACGGCTTCTCCTGCTCGTCGACATGCGTCTCGGCAACCTGGAACGCCATATCCTCGTCAGTGACTTCGGGGATATTGCTAACAAAAAACACCAAGGCCAGACAGAACACGAAGATTCCAATGGCCAGGTACACCCATTGCACGCTCTTGAGGGCGTCTACATCGTCAGCGGTCTCGGTGAAGAAGGCGTACGAGCCCAACACGGGGCCGACGACGGTGCCGATCGCATTGAAGGCCTGGGCGAAGTTGATTCGGATTTCTGCATATCGGGGAGGACCGCAGACTGTAGCATTTCTTTTGTTTTAGTATATTCGGTCTCGTACAAGGACAAAGGCCAACTTACCGGTCAGGTAAGGGTTTGCTGCAGTCTCCAGAGACCCTAGACCCGAACCGATGACGAAGGTCGCACCGCAGAATCCTCCAAAGGAGCGATTCAGCCCGGCCGGCCACATGCAGAGCGCACCGATGCCATATAGGGTCAATCCGAAGATAAATACGGTTTTGTATCCGAAGTGGCGGAGTAGCCAGTTGGCGTAGCCTAGTGATGCTAGGGGATATGCTCTGTAGGTCGTCAGACACTCGTGTTAAACTTGAGACATGACAACGAAGGTATGTGTATGGTTCATACCCAAAATAAGCGGCTTGCAACCCCGAAGACCGGGTCCGGGTAATGCCCAGAGTATTCTGGAAATGCTTGTTCAAAGTATCCAGCAAGCCATAGGCGAATCCCTGGAGCCACGGTTATTTTCTCTCGCTCGTGATAACTCATGAGATTGATCATTGACTAGTTACCCAGAGGAAAAAGAGCAAGGTGACCAAAGTCAAGGGCCACAGACTCTGGCGCAAGGTGAGGGTGGCTGCAGACGTGGTTCTCTTGTTATCCACGCGCAGGCGCGAGCGATGCTTCAAAACCTGTGCGATGCCCATGATCGCGACGAAATGACAGTCAAACAGTACTGAATAGGCAGACCCACACCGACGAAAAAGAAAAGGAAGAAAAAAGAAAAAAAGAGAAAGCAGAAAACTAGCTCCCTCCGGGAGTTTTATATATAGTTGTCCAGGGTAGCACTGGAAGCTACCCCGGGGGACTCACAGGGTAGTATGCATCAAGTGAATGTGCATTCCTGGAATCCAGGACCAGTAATACGCGACTCCTATCACCTTCGCTGTATTGTACTCCGGACACCATCTCTTATCGACCGAAAGAACTAGGATCGAAGAGGGAATTGCAACGGCCATCCTCATCGCATTTCCCCGCATCCCCAGCTTTTTGTTTCCTTTCCGTCCCCCACGGGGGAAATGATCGGCCCCAGTTTAACCCACCACTCGCTGAGTCGCTGCCCGTCCTGAGTGACTGTCCTGGTTCTCGAAGAAATCAAAGACAGCTTCGGTCGTGCCGTGCAGGTCAAACTGTCCAACCGGCTAAACCACGGACATTTGTTAGACTCTGCTAGCCTTGCGCCCAAACGTCCACTGGTTTCTTCGGTGCATCTTCGGCCGCTTCGCCAGAACCGTCCTGCCATCTCGACCAATCCTAACCTGACCTGCGTCAAGCTGCTTGATTATCATCTCGTACTCGGCCTGGAACCGTCCCCGATCGCATCAGTCTCGGCCACGCGACAACTCAACCCGCAGTCTGTCAATCAACTAGTCCATAGTGGTGAGTGGAAAGACGAAAGAGCGGAGGTGCTTGGCACAACCGTCTCCCTACCTAGATACGTCATCGTGCTCGGGGCTTTTTGCTGCGTCTTTGATTAATAAGTGGTCTGTCCAGTTTAGGTAGGTACGTCTTCCGACTTCTTCTTTCCTCGTCAAGATAATATGGACCGTACGAGGAAGAGGAATTGAGAGCACGCGAGATGTACCTTCTTATTCCGTGGACTGGTTGTTTCTGCAATCATTCGGTGACCGAACTGGGATAACTGCCGATTTTCTCGAATGATACTGGAGAATATACTGTTCTTGAAAACCACAACGTAAAGAACTTTCAGGATTTTCTTCATTGGTATGCCTAAAGATATATGGCATGATAGGTGTGCTACTGTATGTGCTACCGGGTCAATCAATGTATAGAAAGTCCTTCAAAAAAAAGCCTACTTGTATAGTAGCCAGATTCTATTTTCTATTCATGCACACGCCTTACAACATGCATCATCACTTCATCATTCGACCATCACGCCTTCTTAGGCTTGGACGCAGTACCGTTCTGCTCAACAGCAGCAGCAGAAGTCGTGTAGAGGCGACGCTCGGCAAGTTTCAAGACCTCGTCGATAATCCTATGATTGATGTCAGCAAGGGGGTCAACCGGCAAGGGACCTGCAGCACTTACACAACAGGCGCACTGATAACCAAAACCGCCTTCCACTCGGTCCAATTCAAAGGAAGGATCGAGAACAAGCCCTGAAGGAATGGGATATACAAAATAGCGAAGTGAAGCGACATCGACAGGATAATGGCATATACGAGCATCATGTTGTTCCACAAAGCGAATGTCAAGAGGGACTCGCTTGAGGAGAGAGCGTTCATTGCGTTCAACATCTCAATCACGACAAGAATCGAGAGCGATACCGTCGACGCAGATTTCGACATGTCATTGGCGAACATCTCACATCCAATTTCAGGGAACTGAGATGAGCATTTGTGGAAATGAGTCTATCAGCAGTCAGTGCTACGCTTCCAGGAAAAGAAAAGGGAAGGTCAAGATCTCTCGTGCTTACCAATTGCCAGAAAGAAATCTGAGGTCCCTCCGGATTGTAAAGGAACCACCAGACATAACCAAAAACAGTCGCTGCACCGACGTAAGTTCCAATGACCAAGTATCTGAATAAGAGCCAGCCACCAACAAGTGGCTCATCACGCTTCCTGGGAGGGCGTCTCATCACGTCATGGTCCGGAGGGTTGAAAGACAAGGCTGTGGCAGGCAGACCATCAGTGACCAGGTTCACCCAGAGGAGCTGGACAGGGACCAATGCCTCAGGCATGCCAAGTGCAGCCGTCAAGAAGATAGACACGACCTCTCCGATGTTTGACGAGATCAAGTACCGGATGAACTGCTGGGTGTTACTGTAAATAGAGCGGCCCTCTTCGACAGCAACCGTGATCGTAGCAAAGTTGTCGTCGGCGAGAACCATGTCAGCGGCAAGCTTGGCCACGTCAGTGCCAGTGCCCATAGCAACGCCAATGTCAGACTTCTTGAGAGCGGGCGCATCGTTGACACCATCACCGGTCATGGCGACGACATGGCCAAGGGACTGAAGGATATCAACCAACTTGGACTTGTGACTGGGCTCGGTACGCGAGAAGAGAGACGCGGTTTTGGCGGCCTGAACCTTTTCGCTCTCAGTTAGACTATCAAACTCTCTGCCAGTGAAGCTCTTTCCTTCCAGATCCTCGTGTTCTCCAAAGACGCCAATTTGACGACAGATAGACTCGGCCGTGTTGCGGTTGTCACCAGTAATAACAATGACACGAATACCAGCATCGCGGCATTTCTTGATAGAGTCCGCAACTTCGGGGCGTGGCGGGTCAAGCATTCCAACAAGGCCGATCAGGGTCATGTCCCTTTCCAATTGGGCATACTCATCCGAGCTCTTAGCATTGCGCAGCAAAGGATTAGCCCAAACGTCGTTAACACTGGCGATACCAATGACACGAAGGCCCCTGTTTCCGTATTCAACAATTTCGCTCGAGATCAAGTCGATATGGCTTTTGGTAAGAGGCACCCTGGGTCCATCGGATCCCAACAGAACGTGGGAGCAACGTTCAAGAATAGATTCCGGAGCGCCTTTGACTAAGAGCTTCTGGCCCTTTCCTTCGCCAACGAGAACCGACATGCTCTTCCGATCACGCGAGAATTCGTATGTCGCTTGCAGTGGCAGTTGGTTTTCGTAATAGGAGCTGGTTGCGTGGAGCCTTTCGGATGCAGGGAGAGTCCAAAGCTTCTCGTTAATAGCGGCATCATCTGTTCCAATCTTCTCAACCAGAGCTCGCAAAGCGCCTTCGGTTGGTTCACCAATGCTAGAGTAAACTCCGGTCTTGGCATCATAAGAGAGTGTAGCGGCATTGCAGAGAGCGAGGACCTCGGCCATTTGCTTAACGGTTGATGACGAGACAGCGAGATCTTGAAGAGCCTTGCCGCTGCGACTGAGCTTACCTTCAGGGGCGAAAGTTGTGCCTTCAACGTCAATCTCCTGGATGTCGTCTCCGGACGTGCTCAAGTAGACAATCTTCGACACGCTCATCTGGTTGGTGGTCAAGGTTCCAGTCTTGTCAGAACAGATCACACTGCAGCTGCCAAGGGTCTCGACAGAAGGCAGAGATCGGACGACGGCATTCTTCTGGGCCATCTTGCGGGTACCGAGAGCGAGACAAGTGGTAATGACCACGGCTAGACCTTCGGGAATAGCAGCGACACCGAGAGAGACCGCAATCTTCAGATAGTAGATGGCTCCCTTGGTCCAGCCTCCATGAGACGGGTCATTGAAGTGCTCAATGTTGATAACCCAGACGAGAATGCAGATGACCGTAATGACCTTGGCCAACGTGTCACCGAAGTCATTCAACTTCTGCTTCAAGGGAGTAGGGTCCGAAATCTGCGAGGTGATGCTTTCGTGGATGTCTCCAATAGCAGTAGATCCACCAGTCAAAACTACAACTGCAGTAGCATGGCCGTTGACAACGGTAGTTCCGGAGAAGATGAGGTTGGTCTGATCTTGCTTAACTGCCTGCTTATCCTTGACGACACGAGTATCCTTGGCAACGCTTTCGCTTTCGCCGGTCAAGATGGCCTGGTCAACGCGGAAGCTGTTGCTATGGATGGCAATCAGTCTGCAGTCCGCTGGAACGCGGTCACCAACTGCCACGTCAACGACATCTCCAGGAACCAGATCCTCGGCCTTGATCCTTTGAATACGGCCATCACGGACAACCTTGGCTTCGTTTGCGGAGTATTCTTGTAGAGCAGCAATTGCCTTCTCAGCGCTGCTTTCCTGGGTTACACCGACGACGGCATTGAGAATCAGGATCGTGAGGATCTGTTGACCGACGGAAATGTTAGAAACTGCTGACACCAAATCAAGGTGGATATATTGAAGAGAATCAATATCGCGCACGTACCACAACAGGGTCCACAAACGCAGTCCAATCGTCACCTTCTTCGAACAAGGCCAGGACGAAGGACACGGCGGCAGAACCCAAGAGAATGAGAACCAGTTGATCTTTGAATTGCTCCAAGATAAGCTGCCATAAAGGTGTAGGAGGATCCTCTGCCAGAGCTGTACGCAAGGAGAATGGTTAGCATGTGAGTATTCGCGCTTCTCGTTGCCCATGTGCAATGAAGCTTACCATTTGGTCCATGCTTCTGTCTAGATTGAATAACCTGCTCATGAGATAAACCAGAAGTTTCGGAAACACCAAAATGCTCCAGCACTTCGGCTGGAGTGTAAAGAAAAGAATGCTCCATGATCAGTCACATAAAACGGCGGTGACAATTGCCCAGTGCCGGTGATGTGAGAGATGAAGAAAGGAAAGGGAAAAGGGAAGGGGAACGGAAGGAGAGCGCCGCTACCTAGCTACTGCATACATGAACGCCAAGTGGCCGCTTTCTAAGCTGGTATGGTCAGGTACTCAGTAGCTCGCGGGAAGGATCTAGAAAAGATAACAATCAATAGAAGACTCGACAAGAGGAGAATTGCTCAAAACGAAAGGAAAAATTGATTGCGGTGCCTGGGAGGGACCGGCAATTCTTCTCCGAAAGATCCTCACGACAAGAAATGATGCAAGTCCACCCCACAAGTGTGGCTAATCATCCAGCATGATCCAGGATTTCAACGTGTTCTTTTCTGGTGTCTGGATCTTCCGTCGATTTGGACCCCGGTTGCCCTCAGCCAGTGACAGCCTACGACTGCCAGGCCCCAAGGCTGCAGGGCTGCAGGGCTGGCTCCAAGTCAGGTGATTCGGGCGGTCATTTCGTCTGATTTATTTTGTCTTGGACAGTACAATAAGAATGGCATTATTGCATTTCTTTCTTTCGTTCTTCCTTCTTACTCGGCGTGTGGGTTCATCCGCAGGACGTTATCTACTCTTATCTCGTAGCAATAGTAGCACAATGCGGGAGTAGATCCGTTGGTATTGTCAAGCATCCCATGGTACTCACTCGGTCTAGCAAATTTCCTAAATTCCTAGTGACGCTTAAATTACGATGGGGAACAACCAGCCTTTTGATGTTATAAGCTAGCCAGATCTCTCAAGTCACAGTTTCTTGAGGTGCTGTCCATATATCCGCAGATTGACATTGGCATTGTTCTCAGAGTCTCGGCGCTACGGTCGGAGAAGAGAGAGATTGACTCTGCAGTAAGCCGAATACCGCCTTTCCTTTTTGCATTGGGGTCCGGCATGCTGATCGCCCAAGAGTACTTATGGAGTACCTGCCCGCTAGGTGCTGCGTAGAGATTTTTTTTTTTTTTTGCGACAAGGTCCAACCAAAGATTTGTCGGTCATTTATAATGAACCTAACAATATGACGCGACGATGGTACTTTTTGAACTACATCCTGGGTGAAATGGGTACAGTAAAAGAGTCACAGACACGATAATCTCGAGTCACCTGCGTCGGGGATATTGGTTGGCAGATTTCCATCTGGGCCTGCACACATGTGCACCGTCTTACTGGAAGATTCCGTGGTGTATCGCTGCATCATTGGCTGGAAGGCCAGAGTTCTGGGAGGGCTGTTGTTGGCATCTGAGGCTGCACGCGATCTATCGTCGATGTACATATCTCAGAATAAATCACCTTGGGACAACATAACGATCATCAATATCAGCATTAACGAGTGAGGAATACGTCTAAGTCTTGGATTTTCAACTGGATGTCTCGATATTCATTGCCATTCTTTTGTTTAGATGATTCTTCCTATTCTTAGTAGTGTTAGTTATCTGCTTGCTGATTACGCAGTCGGGTCTACGAATTAAGCCGTTTCATAAGATAAAGTCAGTGAATAAAATACCGCAAGGCTTTATGAAACAGTAAAAATATCAAGTTGCTGCAAAGCACGAGACTGGGTGAAGGCAGCGTTCTTTGGGGCGGCCTCTTTTCTGGTGTCTTGGGCTGTGAGGCGCAATAAACCTGGAAGCCCAAACACCTCAAACAACCCGCGCGCCCGCTCTCGCTAAGCCGTCACCTCACCGGTTCATCACTCGTTGCAGTCTGGAAGATCGCATCTGTCACCTCTTTTGATTCCATCACTTTTGTCTTTTCAACCCCAAAGCCTTTTCTCGTTCCCCCATCACCACCACTCCAATCCTCTTTTCTCCCCTATACTGCCCCTCTTTCTTCCCTCCCTTTCTCCCTGTACAACAAACAACCACTCACCATGACTTCTGAGGTACGTTCTGGCCAGACCCCTCCATTGTTGTCTTGGGGTTTGTCACCGCTGTCGCGATGCCACCCCAGGCATGCATATTTACTCTACCCCTCTATACCTGATAAGATGTGTGCTGACTGCAAACTCTTCCACTGTAGCGTGAGAAGTAAGCATTCGGACACCCTCACACCCCGCAGTCGATGCAGTGCTGATATCCTTCAAGCAAGACATTCCTCGCCAGGCTCTGTGAGCAGGCTGAGCGCTACGATGGTAAGCCCTTTCGCTATCTAAGCCTGGAATCCAGTTCGCTAATCCCATATTCTCGTAGAGATGGTCACCTACATGAAGGTTAGTCTTCAATCCTTGTGTGTTTATCCTAGACGTCAACACTAACTGTCTCACAGGAAGTCGCCAGCGTACGCACCTACCAGTCCACCTAGATCCTCCCCACCTTATCAGCAGCCGGAAACTAACACCAGAACCAGCTTGGAGGCGAGCTTACCGTTGATGAGCGTAACCTTCTCTCTGTTGCCTACAAGAACGTCGTCGGCACTCGCCGTGCTTCCTGGAGAATCATCTCCTCCATTGAGCAGAAGGAGGAGTCCAAGGGCTCTGAGGAGCACGTCTCCATCATTCGCGAGTACCGCCAGAAGATCGAGACTGAGTTGGAGAAGGTCTGCGAGGATGTCCTCTCGGTGCTTGACGAGTCTCTCATCCCCAAGGCCGAGACTGGCGAGTCCAAGGTCTTCTACTACAAGATGTAAGCATGCTTGCTGCCGAAGCTTCGATACTTCTGCTGGTATAGCTTTGCTCATCCTTTGATTACAGGAAGGGTGACTACCACCGCTACCTTGCCGAGTTCGCCTCTGGCAACAAGCGCAAGGTCGCTGCTACCGCCGCCCACGAGGCTTACAAGGTAAGCCCGCGATAAGAATTCCTACAGGATTTGCTCCTGGCTGGAATCGTCTTTGCTCCCACTGGTGTTCGCTCAATACTAAGAGGGGGTTTCCAGAACGCTACCGACGTTGCTCAGACCGACCTCACCCCTACCCACCCCATCCGTCTTGGTCTCGCCCTTAACTTCTCCGTCTTCTACTACGAGATCTTGAACTCTCCCGACCGTGCATGCCACCTCGCCAAGCAGGCCTTCGACGATGCCATCGCTGAGCTCGACTCCCTGTCCGAGGAAAGCTACCGTGACAGCACCCTGATCATGCAGTTGCTGCGTGACAACCTCACCTTGTGGACCTCTTCGGACGGTAACGAGCCTGAGGCCGCCGCCGCCAAGGAGGACAAGCCCGAGGAGGAGTCCGCACCGGCTCCTGAAGACAAGGGCGAGGAAGCTCCTGCTCCCGCCGCTGAGTCTTAAAAGGGTTTTCGTCTTTCTGTGTAGCAACAGCCGTGTCGTGTCGGCGTGCCTATTTGGACGTTCGAATTCTTCCTGGAAGTAATTATGAAAGTCTGCTTTAGCTGCGTGACTGGTTTGGACCGGCACATATCTTCCACTGTTTCGGGATCGTGTGGGTCGGCCGGCGGAGTTCGATATTTGGAGAGCGAAGAAAAGGGCCCGAGTGGAATTTATCTCTCTTTCATTCTCTCTATTCCCTCCCCACAGCAAGATACAATGTGTTTTCTCTTTTTTTATTTTATTTTACTATTTCCCCAAACGCCTGAATCGAAAGTAGTTGGTCATTCTTCTTTTTGTTGTCTTATTTTCCGCCAACAAACCGGGCTTCTCATACCCTTGTCATCACGTGGGCAGTCGCCCGCAGCTCATCGGCATGGAAAGAAAACAAGTAAGTGCTGCGCAGGGGAACGGCATGGGAAATCGAAGCAGATGAGACTTGGCGTCAGCAAATGTTTGATCACGCTTGGGCTCGAGACACCTGACCATGCCCATGAGCTTTCGGTTTCGGAAAGTCGCTTTTTGGGGTTCCCTGCTATGAAATGATATCTGCAATCCCTTTTTCTCTCGCCTCTCCCATGTTATTCAGTTACCCTGTATGTCCTGGTTTCTGCACTATTATCTCGTCCCCAAGCCAAGCCTTGCTTTACTGTGCTTTTTCCATTTCCTGTCAATTACTTGAGCAGACAGACCCGACAGAGCTAGATCTACGTATCTGCTCGCGTTCAGTCAATCAATCAATCAGAGCTATCCCCTAATTTGAATTCCCAGATTCCCTGGTCTAGTCACATCATGGAATCTCTCAATCCGTCATGATATCGCCCGCGTATCTTGCTGAGATCCGTTCTAGTTTGTGTAAATGAACTCGTAGCAACGAATAGAAGCCTTCCGCGTCCCTAATATATACGAGCATTGAGTGTATACATCATTGGCGTTACATTATTCCCGAATCCACGAGGAAAGCCACTCGACATGGGAAAGTAGGGAAATGTTTCGAATCAGTAAAGTGCCTACTTGATTAAGCGCTGCGGGAAGGTGGTTATAGTGAAACTTGTGAAGTAAACTGTTTACCTTATCATGAAGGATAAGATGATTAGAAGAGCAAGTTGCTCTAGCGCTCAATTTTACAAGAACATCAAGAAGGGGAAGAATGTTTAGGGCAGAATGATAAGTCACAAGTGTTGCGTGTGTTGAAAGGTTCTAGAAAGGGAAATGTAATGGACTCGGGCCATCATTCCAATCAGTGTAAAAAAAATATAAAAAAAACAAGAGAACACAAACAGGGAAGAAGTGGTTATACGTCGAAAAGAGAAGGAAAGGAAAAGACCCCTGACAATGCATGCACACATATGGACATAACAGGTTCTATCAAGCAAAATGGCGTGAGGGATGGGGAGGAAGTGCGGATTTTTATATCTCTTGAATCACATGAAGTCATCATCATCCAGTCCATCGCCGCCGTCATAACTGTGATCAATGTGGTTATCTCTCTGAGTGACAAGAGAAACCTTCGTCTTGGCAGCCTTTGTCTTCTTGTTGCCCTTGTCGGCATTGCGCTCCTCCTTCATCTTCTCGTTGCTAAGGGTGGTCAAAGCACTGGCTACCTTCTTGACGTCTCCGCTGTTAAGCTCCTTGACGAGCTGCTTAGCGAAGTCCTGCGCCCACAAGGCATAGTGCGGCTTCTTCGAGTGTGCCGTCAGCAGGGGAATGAGGATGGCGGTAAGTTGGCTGAACTGGTCCTTGGTGGTGGGCTTGAAGAGGGGCATGGCGGACAAGTCGACAGCCTGTGTAGGGTCCGAAGCATCGCTGATAACAATCGCCTTGTTCTTGCCGCGGTTTCTGTTCAGATCGATGTCACCGAAGAGGTCCTCCGCGTGCTTCATGTCCGAGTCCTTCTCCGTACGGCGCAGACGTGCTCGGCGCTCGGCCTCGTCCTCGTCGCTTTCATCGCCGGACTCTTCCTCGGCCCGTCGTCGCCTCTCTTCCTTGTGCTCATTTATCCGCTGTGCCTTGGGCTTTTTGTTTGCGGCAGCCTCTGCCTCTGCCTTGGCTTTGGCGGCGGCCGCCTTGGCTGCCTTTTCTCGCTCGACCTCGGAGTCTTCAGCGGCATCCCAGGAGTCAAGGACCTGATGAATCATGTATTGTTAGCCTCAGGTCGCATCTTGGTATCGCACAAGTAAAAGTTGTGCGGATCATGTGGAACATGGCAGTCTTACTTCGTCCTCTTCTTCATCGTCGAACTTGCGGCGGATGACAACTGGAGGAGGGGGAGGGGAGCTCTCCTCTTCGTCGTCTATAAATCAGAAGGAAAAATATTTTAGCCTTCATCATCGCTCCAACCGGATTGAATTCAGGGACTCTTGGAATGGTGGCACGGGGAATAAAAGTGGCCACTATCCGACAAGAGGATATACATACCCCACTTTGAAGGCGCCATGATGTGCGAAGGTTGTCAGAAAGGTGCAAAATCGACAGTGATTTCCGTGCCTTAGATCGGAGGTTGCCTGCACGCAGTCACCGGTGACGGCGGTATCCCAACAAAGGGGTCTGTGGGGGATCTGGAAAGAGGGAAGATGTCAGGAAATTGAATGTGGGCAAGTCTCTATCACACAAGTCTCAGCGTCACAAGCCGACGGAGAGTTTGGTGGGGCAAGGGGAACGTATCACGTGATCTCGCTGAGCCAAGGTTGATGCCCGAACACCTGAAAGTGAAGCGAATCGTTACGATATCTGTTCAACATCTACTGGAAGGGATCTATGAGATGGAAGAAAGTTATTGGCATGATTATTTATTCTTCTGCAGCTTTAAAAGTCATGTATCTCATTGGCCATTAGATCTGTGGTCGTACTTTTTCAAATGACCGAACAATACTCAGTAATATTGTCGGCCTCGTTATCAGGCTGGATAAAGGATTCGCCATTTGTTTCTGCCCAAGAATGCTGCGAAGGGGAATACCCCGCGACGTGCTTACGATCGGAGTCGAATCATCTCGATCGTGAAACGATCTGCCTTAATATGTGCCGTGTTGGTGGCCACATTTACAGGTTGACAGAGTTGCGGAACTTCTCGCCTGCGTAAATGGCGTTCTCACCGAGCTCCTCCTCGATACGGAGGATCTGGTTGAGCTTAGCCAGACGCTCCGAACGGGCAGGAGCACCGGTCTTGATCTGGCCAGAGCGGAGACCGACGACGATGTCGGCGATGGTGACGTCCTCGGTCTCACCGGAGCGGTGGGAGACCATGACTCCCCAGTTGTCGGCGTAGGAGTCCTTGGCAGCCTGGATGGACTCGGTGAGAGTACCAATCTGGTTGACCTTGAGGAGGAGGGCATTGCAAGACTTGAGCTCGATGGCCTTCTTGATGCGCAGGGGGTTGGTAACGGTCAAGTCATCGCTGTGTCCCTCATTAGAGATTCTCTTGTGTCAATGGCTTCGATTTATCACTTACCCAACGATCTGGAAGTTAGAGGTCTTGTAGAAGTAGCTCCAGGCCTCCCAGTCGTCCTCGGCGAAGGGGTCCTCAATGCTGACAATGGGGTACTTGCTGGCAAGGGCCTTGTAGAGGTCGGCCAGCTGCTCGTAGGTGAGCCACTTGGAGGGGTCGCTGTCGGGGTTCTTGAAGTCGAGGTCGTACTTCTTAACCTCGGGCTTGTAGAACTCGCTGGAGGCAACGTCCATGGCGATGTGAATCTTGCCGGTATATCCAGCCTCCTCGATGGCCTCAGTGATCAAGTCAAGGGCCTCCTCAGCGGTCTGGATATCAGGAGCAACACCACCCTCATCACCGACGTTGCCAGCAGATTGGCCGTACTTCTCCTTGGCAAGAGCCTTAAGCTTGTGGTAGACCTCAGCACCCTGGCGGAGACCCTCAGAGAAAGAGGGAGCAGTGCTGGCGTCGAATTAGTTTCATGATTGTCTTGGGAATACTCCTTGGCTCTTTGTACTTACTCGGGAACGATCATGAACTCCTGGAAGGCAAGGCGACCACCAGCGTGGGAGCCACCGTTGAGGACGTTCTGGAAGGGAACGGGGAGGACGTAGGGCTTCTTGGTTCCGGCGAGGTCGGAGATGTGAGAGTAGAGAGGGACGCCCTTCTCAGCAGCACCAGCCTTGGCGACGGCCAAACTGACACCGAGGATGGCGTTGGCACCGAGGTTGGTCTTGTTGGTGGTTCCATCAAGCTTGTTGAGGAACTCGTCGACCTTGACCTGGTCCTTAACGTCGATGTTCTCCTTGATGAGAGCGGGTCCAATGACCTCGTTGACATTCTTGACGGCCTTCAGGACACCTGGACATCAAGACTGATTAGCATACTGTTCCGTGTCCAGCCTTTTGGTTCCCTTCGAGATAAGTTCCACTCACCCTTTCCGAGCCACTTGGACTTGTCTCCATCACGGAGCTCGCAAGCCTCGTGCTGGCCTGCATTCCATCGTTAGCATCAACTCGTCGCTATACTGCAAGGAGAGATCTTCTTTTGAGGATTACACACCGGTGGAAGCTCCAGAAGGAACAATGGCACGGTGGAGGCCGGTCTCAGTGACAACGTCGACCTCGACGGTGGGGTTACCACGAGAGTCGTAGACGGAGCGAGCGTGGATCTTGGAGATAGGCATTTTGATGAGCTGGATCGAGCTTGATATCAGTCGATTGCACAGAAAATTCAAGAGACAAGAGGGAGCTGGAAATTGATATAGGAGAAAAAGCTGCTGTTGTTGGGTGACTAACGGCGGGGACCTTCACCGATGACCCAAAATGAGTGAGCGGGATGGTTGGCTAGATCGAGGAGGGGAGCGCAGAGCTGATCCAATCAACCGACGAAACAGCAGAACACGACTGGTCATAGACTCTGTGAAAGGTGTAGAGCAGTGGGGTAAGGATACAAAAGTATAGACAGTAGTCTTATAGATGTGCAATATCAATGTGTCTCATGTTTCTGATAGTTCCTCCTGGCCTGCAGTGTGATGAGGAGGGGTTGAGGGCAGTTATGGTGGGATGGTGGGGCAAATGAGCTCAGAACGAGCTTCCAGACTATGGCTTTCTACTCACCTGCTGCTGCAAAATAAACAAGATAGAATCTGAGTACAGCGTCAGGAAATAAGCTATGGAAGAGGAGACATGGGCTAACGGCTCTACTTGTATGAAATTACCCCGGGAAAGATCATTCTTGTAACTCCGAATCTTTCCAACGTAATGGTGGGGCAATGATTATTCGCAATCTCTCGCTGGCTGATAGCTGCCCTTTCGACCGCTTCAGTTAACGTTCCCCAGCGAGATCTTCCGTGTATCCTCGGCGCAATGCGGGAGAGCAAGATTCTGGTCCGTGCCTGTCTCTATCCCTAAAGGGTGAAGATGTTATTATTGCGTATATAAAAGGGGCCAATGAACAAGGTGCACATTCTATTAGATACCCCTGGCGTCTACAATTGGCTGGGTGTAAGAGTAACTGTATCAATTCACACAGTATTATACTACCTAATATCTAGCATTTCTTTTCTTCAGTATACTTCTCAGGTTGAAGAGAGGCGAATCTCGAATCTTCCACCGGGGTACTCCGCATGTAGTTGCGTGATTACGACAGAGGCTGGCGGGATGTACGCCTTGGATGCCTGATCTACGGTCGGACGGAAATACGTACTTCCGTTTTTGCCTTGATACCTTATCTTCCAAGCAGTAGTCACATGACACCAGTCGTGACTTCAGCAGGGTCGTGTTACAGTCATGTGACGTCCTTGCCGGTCTGGTGTCCCGTAAGCTCCTTGACAGCTCTCCAAGCTTGCGTCAAGTTAGCATTTACTCATACCTTCCTCCTGGTCATCCCAAATCTGGACACCTCAGTTTTCAAGGCACAGAGCTGGAATCCATTGGTCTTTTATTTTATTGAACTTCTCGCTTAACGCCGCCTGATTTCAAGTCACCATGAACGGTGCCAGCGACCCTGAAAGAGACCAGGCGCTCGAGGACTACAAGAGAAGCTTGCTAGAGCTACGAGAATGGGAGGCCAAGCTCAAGTCCCTCCGAATGGGCATCAAGGATTTGCAGAGGGAATTTGATATCTCAGAAGAGAACATCAAGGCTTTGCAAAGCGTTGGTCAGATCATCGGCGAGGTTTTGAAACAGTTGGACGAAGAGAGATGTACGTTCTTCAGACTTCCATCCAGTCGTGCCATTTAGACTTTTTTTTTCGCTGGCGTCATGCCTTGAAAGCACAATCATCAGGGAGATAATAGCTAAACTTCTCCAGTCATTGTTAAGGCATCGTCCGGACCCCGATACGTCGTTGGCTGCCGTTCGAAGGTGGATAAGTCGAAGCTCAAGCAAGGTACCCGTGTTGCTCTTGATATGACAACTCTCACAATCATGAGGATGCTGCCTCGTGAGGTTGACCCCTTGGTATACAACATGTCTCTCGAGGATCCCGGCCAAGTTAGCTTTGCGGGTATCGGTGGTCTGAATGAACAAATCAGAGAGCTACGAGAAGTTATTGAATTGCCATTGAAGAACCCAGAACTCTTCCAAAGAGTTGGCATCAAGCCGCCTAAGGGTGTACTACTGTACGGACCTCCCGGAACTGGAAAGACACTGCTTGCACGAGCAGTGGCAAGCTCAATGGAGACAAACTTCTTGAAAGGTATGTGCTTCGACCTCAAATGCAGTATCGTCTTCGTTCTGACCTTCTCAAGTTGTTTCTTCCGCTATTGTTGATAAATACATTGGTGAATCGGCCCGACTAATACGAGAGATGTTCGGTTACGCGAAGGAGCATGAGCCGTGCATTATCTTCATGGACGAAATTGATGCTATCGGTGGTCGACGATTTTCGGAGGGTACCTCTGCAGACCGAGAAATTCAGCGGACATTGATGGAACTTCTCAACCAGTTGGATGGATTCGATTACCTCGGAAAGACAAAGATCATCATGGCGACCAACCGACCTGATACCCTGGACCCTGCACTGTTGCGAGCTGGTCGTCTGGACCGGAAGATTGAAATCCCTCTGCCTAATGAGGTTGGTCGCTTGGAGATTCTCAAGATTCATGCCAGTGGTGTTCAGCTGGATGGCGAGATTGAGTTCGAGAGTGTTGTGAAGATGAGTGATGGTCTCAACGGAGCCGATCTCCGGAACGTTGTTACGGAAGCGTATGTTTATACCCCAGGCGTCTTATCTTTCCGTGGAGACTTTCAATTAACGTTGAAATACAGTGGTCTATTCGCCATCAAAGATTACCGTGATGCTATCAACCAAGATGATTTCAATAAAGCTGTCCGCAAGGTTGCGGAGGCTAAGAAGCTGGAGGGCAAGTTGGAATACCAGAAACTGTAGTTGGGCTCACCCCCAGCCAGCTATTCTCATTATCTTCATGAGCGTTTAGAATGTAGCCAAGTCCTAGAATACTTCTCGAGACACGTTAATGGGATACTCAGTGAATTGTGGACTATTAATCTCCTACGAATGGAACGCGGAGCTTCTGCGGCGAGGAGAGCTTCTCCCCCCATGTGTAGGTATACGAAGCGGCCAGATCGCAAGATGGGTCGGCAGTGGGCAACATACGGAGTAACTCTGGGTGACGATATATTTTTTTATTTTTTATATCAAGACTCAGCGCACCGCGCCATTAATGCTATCTATAAACTGGTAGGATGGGCCATAAATATAAACAAAAAATAATATCGTCGCACAGTCATCAGAGCCGATATTAAAAACCACATCTAGTCTATTGTATCGATCACAATAGAGTAGTCGCACTCCAACCCGTCAAAAATGCCAAGAGCAAGCGCTTCCCTCGGCGGTTCCGCAAAGTAAATGGAAACCGCCGCGATTGACCAAAGTGGCCACACCTACGTAACGGACGCCTCAGCTGTTATGAACTGCTGAACTACTGAACAGTGTTTCTCCTCTCATTTAGTTTTGTTGGGCTCTCATTAGCTTTTCTCTCTCTAATAGGATCGGTAATCGTGAGAGGTGTCAGGACTGAAAGTGAAGTGGAGTGTTGTCTAGTCCGTATAGTCCATTTCTATAACACCAGGAGCTCCAATTATGCTGTTGCGTATGAGATCTCGCTGACATATCTGCTTCATATGCATTCACAGGGATCCTCTGCATTCTCTCCTATTTGTTTCACCAGGATATCGATTGGCAAACAACAGATCACCATTCTCAGCCACGGAACAGACGCGACACATTTCGAAGACGGAGGACCAACACTCAGGGTCGATGCCGAGCATCTGATTAGTTTTTTTCGTGGTGGATTTGCTCGGAAGTTGGTGATAAGCAATTGCGAGTGCTGAAAGCAAATAAGAAGGGCGGTCATGTCCTTCCAAAACGTCCCCTCGTTCTCCTCCTCCCAACGACCCCTCGAAGACAGCTACTGGCGAGCGAACCGAAATCCCAACAACAAGCTATCTGGATATGGACTCCCTCAGTCTGGAGGAGTTTCAAACAAGCTGAATAGTTTCTTTGATGGCGACCGTGCTCTCCCCATGTATAAAGACAAGCCGTACTTTGCGCCGCGGCGGACGGGGCCGAGATCCAGGCAGAGGAAAGTTGTATACGGTGCTGGCTGTTTATTTATAATTGTGTGTCTATGGTGGTTTACCGGAGGCTCTGGGCCTTTGAATAGATTTGGCTTGAACGTGCCCGAAACGACCAAGGGTGCGGATCTTTGGAATTGGGTGCAGAGCATCGGGAACGGAGACTCGGGGAAGACAGACAGTAAGGAGAAGTCCATCGATTGGGCGGAAAGAAGGGAGAAGGTTCGGGATGCCTTTATTGTCAGTTGGGACGGTTATGAAAAGTATGCATGGGGTGAGTTCGATTTTCGACATCTATCACCTGCTAGCCTCTGGCGTACAATTTGCTAACGCTTGGGAACCTCCAGGTTTTGATGAATACAACCCGGTGGCAAAGACCGGCAGGCACATGGTCAAGGGTGGCATGGGTTGGATCATCGTTGACGCCCTTGACACGTTAATGATCATGAACCTTACCTCTCGGGTCAAACACGCCCGCAACTGGATTCACAACTCGCTTCAGTATAATCAAGACCATGATGTTAACACATTTGAGACGACCATCCGCATGTTGGGCGGTTTATTGTCCGCGCATTACCTTTCGACGACTTACCCCAACCTGGCTCCCATCTCCGATGACGATGCGGGCTCACCCGGAGAGGACTTATATATCGAGAAGGCTACCGACCTCGCCGATCGACTGCTTGGCGCCTTCGAGTCCAAGAGCGGTATCCCCTATGCGAGTGTCAATCTTAATCAGTCCATAGGCATACCGTCCCATGCAGACAATGGAGCTTCGTCAACGGCCGAGGCCACCACGGTACAGCTCGAGTTCAAGTATCTTGCTAAATTGACCGGGGAAGCGGAATACTGGAAGACTGTCGAAAAGGTGATGGAAGTAGTGGACCAGCAGAATGTGGAAGACGGACTGGTGCCGATTTACATCTACCCTGACTCGGGCAATTTCAGAGGCCACAATATCCGTCTCGGCAGTCGTGGAGATTCGTACTACGGTATTTTTTGGCGTCCTTTTTTACTGTTGTCTTCCATCACTGACAATCGTGGCTGCAGAGTACCTCATCAAGCAATATCTGCAGACGTCCAAGCAGGAGCCTATATACAAGGAAATGTGGGACGAAGCGCTAATGGGTGTCCGCAAGCATCTGATCGCATACACCCAAAATGCCCAACTCACCATCCTCGGAGAACGCCCTGATGGACTCCACAAATCACTCTCGCCTAAAATGGATCATCTCGTGTGCTTCATGCCCGGCACGATTGCTCTGGGCGCAACTGGGGGATTGCCACTGTCGGAGGCCAAGAAGTCCCCTGACTGGACTCAACGACAGGACGAAGAGATCCTGCTTGCTAAAGAACTGATGAAAACCTGCTGGGCGACATACGCCTATACCAAGACAGGTCTTGCGCCGGAGATTACTTACTTTGAAATCGACGATCCTCCGGTGATGATGGCAGACATGTTTCCCGACTCCACCATGACCGAGGGCAACCGCAAGTCTCAAAAAGAGGATTTGCATATCGTCTCGAAACCCCTCTACCCACTGGAGGACGAGACCCTGGAATGGAGGAAAGATATCCGAATCAACAACCAGGACCGACACAATCTGCAAAGACCCGAGACCGTCGAATCCCTCTTTTACATGTACCGCATTACCGGCGACGAAACCTACCGCCACTGGGGATGGGAGATGTTTAAATCATTCATCAAACACACCGCAGTCATCGAGACCGACGAGTCCTCCGACTCTTCGCCGGGAGAGGAATCCAAAAACACGAAACCCGCCGCTTCTCGTATTGTGGGATTCACATCGCTGTCGAACGCCCACACCATCCCGGCAGTTAAGAGAGACAACATGGAGAGCTTCTGGCTCGCCGAGACACTGAAGTATTTCTATCTCTTGTTTTCGGACAGGGACTTTTTGTCTCTTGAGAAAAACGTGTTCAACACCGAGGCGCATCCCTTCCCTCGGTTTGGACTCGGCGGTGATTTGAAGACTGGGTGGACGAGGAAGGACCAGGGGTCGTAGGGACGCTATTGTATGAAACTTGGTGTGTTTATTATCCAAACACTCACTTGCCTATTTATGACCTTTGCTGTGGGTTCCAATTGCTTTGGGTATACCTTGTGACCGCCTTGCTTAGCGTTGGATAACCAATATATACATATATACCTTTTCCCCAACACGTATCTGTATGTATCTTGAAGTTCTTTTTTTCGTTGCGATCTATTCTTACAAAGTTATACGGCCCTCCTCGATTTGGAAGAAACTTTCGCGGTGTACATATATGTATGATTCCTTTCAAGGAATACCTATTGCTGATTCCGCGCCAACGCAGCCTCAATCAGCCTGCGGTACCCCCTAACCGCCTCCTCCAGTTGACCAACCGTAAGAGCTTCATGATCACCATGCGCGACATGAATACTTCCAGGACCGTAGAGATAGCGCTTGACCTTCTCACCCTCGCTATCGTGAACCACAAGATTAGGCACATCCGTCCCGTAATTCACCGTTGTAATCTCAAACCCCTCAACATCCGTGTCGAGATTCTGCGGCGCATACGCCTCCTGATGATGCTCAAAATCAACATAGACATGCTCATCATCCCCACCGGTAGCCTCATGCACTGCCTTCCTCACGATCTCCCGCGCCTCCTCCGGCGTCCCCGCCGCCAGCCGCACCGCAACATTCGCCTCCGCCGCCGCAGGGACCACATTGGCAGCGACACCGCCCCTCACCACACCGACATTCACCGTCGTCTTGCCATACTTGTCGCTCGAAGGCAACCCACCATCCTCGGCGGGGATATCACCCAGCCGATCGACGCGATACAGCGCCGGCAAGATCGCCGAGACCGCACTCTTTCCGAGCCACGGGTACCCCGAATGCGCGGCCAGGCCCTTGGCCTTGACGTCGAAACCCAGCATGCCCTTGTGTCCCGACACGAGGGCGAGTTCCGTTGGCTCGCCGAAGATCACGGTACGATAGGAGGGCGGGGACGTGTTGAGCTCCGAGTCGGAGAACTTCTTCATTCCGTCGCCGCCGGTTTCTTCGCCCACCACGAAAAGCAGGCCGAGCGGCGTGTCCGGCCTGTCATGCAGAGTCTCGAGGGCGGCGAAAATCTGGGCGGCAACGCTGGCTTTCGCGTCGACGGAACCGCGACCGGAGATTCGGATTGCTTTCTTGTTGTCAATGTCGACGGCATCGTCGACCCGATCCAGCGAGTAAGGAATAAACGGCGGAACGGTATCGATGTGGCTCGTCAGGAGGATCTTCGCGTCTGATTCGTTTCTTCCCGGGTACGCGTAGATGTTAAACCGCTCCTTGGTGGCGCCATCCTCGCTTGCGGGGGTGACAGTCTGTTTCGTGACGGTGAAGTTGCGGGCTTCGAGGAACTGGGCGACGAAGGCGCCGACGTCGTGCTCGTTGCCGGAGATGGACTCGATCTGGACGATGTCTCGATGGAAGGAAAGCAGAGGGGAGCCGTTGATGACGTCTTCTAAGCCGTTACCATTATTGTAGCTCTCGGGGAGCCTGGTTCCTCCCAAGGGAGTCTGTGGAGGAGCTGGTGCGGGGTGCGGAGCAGCTGCCGCGATGGCGGCTCCGGCCACAAGGGAAGAGATGATGGAGGGTCTCATTATCGTCAGGTCTACAAATCAAAGACCTGTTGGGGTGGGGGGAATAATTGGAAGAAGGAGAGGCGATTGCCTGCCAGGTTCCGGGGTTCGCTTCTTTCCTTTCCGACGTAACTCATGAAAAGATAGGGTGACTGATACGGCAATTGCGGCAATGAGGAGAATGGAAAAAGCGGAGAAGTTCCGATTTCGATTTAGCGTTCACATGATTCGGCCGATTGATTGAGGCCATTGAAGCTCTCCGTTGCGACATTACTATTGTTCCCCTCACTCATCGATGAATCTACTCCGTACTACCCAAAAGATCAGATCACGTTTCTCTCAAATTTCTCAAGTCCAAGGTTGCGAAAGCTGAGCAATTGACGTTGGAAAGAAACCAGCACGGAAGCGGGAGGCTTGAGTGGGCTCTACCACTCATCAGAAAGCTTATCCCCAATGCATCGACTGCAGTAGAGAACGGATTACAAATGGCAGGTCTAGTGCATGGCACATGCTTCTTTGTCAAGAGGGGCAAACGTCCTTGGATTCCACCTTCGAAGGTCAACTCTAGTACACGAAAAGCAGGTCGCAAAGTTGAAAGGACTCTCCCCAACATTTCTAGATCAAGACTCTAATGACCAGGGTCGTTGGTCAACAAAGTCTACGCAATAGCTGCGTTGATATCGAAAGCCTTAATGAGCTACGTCTTGATAGCCTTCGATCTGATCCAATCCAAAGCAAACGTGCAGGAGACTACTGCAATCGTCAAAACATACAGAACTACCTAGTCAACGGCTTCTGGCCGTCTGGACCGACGAGAATTCAATTGATCCCGGTTCTTAACATGCTGGTATGAACGGCACATGGCACATATAGCCAAACCGATGGATTAGCTATTAATCGAAAGTGTTTGTTCCGTATGCTCGTTTGACCAGTATCCTTGCTAGACGCTCCGTACCTGGTACGAAGCATGAAAGGATTCAGATCCTGGATCATAGTCAAAGGGCAATTATGAGACGCAGTTTCCCGCAGAGCATCTAGGTCAGTACAGACGACTACAGAGCACTTGATGCCCAAAGCCTCAAATGGAGTCAGCGAATACGGAAAAAGATCGAATGTCGACTATAGAGTCTAGACAAGACCAAAGAGTTGGCGAAGAAGATAAGCGATGTCGATCAATTCGTCCAAGGGAAGGTCTTCACGCGATAACTGAATCCTTTTTATTATTATGGTCTGCTAGCTGAAAGCATATTGACCATGACGACACTGGGATATGCCAGTTAGCCAGAGATCAACATCCGAGTACTCATCCCGAGACCGAGCAGGAAGTTGGAACCCAGACTCAACTGAAAACCAAAGTCCCTGGTCCTGCCCGCCAAGCGAGAAGACCGTGATCTGGAAGCTTTCGAACCATGGAACGGCCACCACACAGCCCATGCTCGGCATACAGTTGACAGCAGCTCCCACATAGCCGAAAGGTTGAGTACTCAAACGGTCAAACCAGAGAGGGTGAAAAGTTAAAACCAGAGAAGAAAAGGTCCCAGCTGGCTGGCGCCCGCCATGTGGATCTGACGTCGGTCCCACGCTTCTTTTTACATCTGAAGTTCTGAACCATTTGTGAGTCCATTTTTCTTCTCTCCGCCGTTCGGAAATATTGCGGCTTTCGGACAGTTGAAACCCTGGAGTTTGGTCCGTGTACGTTTTTGGAAAAAGTGCGAACTTTTGAGGTTGGGGTTTCTGGTGATATTGACGACGTACGCCAGCAGAGAGGAAAAGGAAGGTCAAGCGAGGTTTTATCGCCATTAGCCCCGATTGTTTGTTCATTTAGCATAAAAGAAAGTCGGGACTCGGGAGGTTGTCTGAACTTTGGTCCGGGATATAGTGTCATATTGGAAACACTTGCTTTTTTTTGGCGAATGTCCACAGAATGGAGTGCTCTGTAGACCGTCGAGATATGAGTCAATATTAACAAGCTCTGCGTCCGCGATGGAGGGAACAGCGATCAGATGTCAACACCTAGGTTGATTGAGACTATTCTCATCCGAACCAATCAATGTCTCCAAGACATATTTCCTTGCATGAAGCTACTTGGTGTACATCCCAGTCGTGGTTATTACTTATTAGACACGAAGCAGATACCAACACGGCCATGGACTCCGAGTCGTACTGTCCATGGATGTCCTGTACAACAAACTCCAGGTCGTGCTGATACGGGAGGTTAGGCCAATAGCATTGCTGAAAATTTTCAAGGGTCAAGATTTTTAGGTTAAGATGGACGATGATAGGTCAATGCAAATCTTCAAAGAGGGTTGCTTCCCGGACGGAAATATCCCATGCAGGTCAAAACACTCGGATCACATCGTGCTGGGATTTTGGTCCTTTCTGAATAATCTGGGTGGCCAGTGGCGTAGACCAAAAGAGTGGCAGGCACCTTTGAAGTTTGCCCTTGCAGTTGAGGCGCCACTGACGGAAGGCGCACGGGGTTTGGAACCACGTTGAACGCATCCCGTTGCTGTCGATTTTATTGGTACACGAATGTCCTTCTCGTATGGTACTGTTGGCGTACAAAGTACAGGATTGCTGGCATCCTTTCGGGAAGAGAGAAAAAAAATACTGACTCACTACTTAACTATTTTTCGATCTCATGTGATAGAGTAGAAAAGAAAAGCCGTGCACAGTATAGTGTGCACACAGAGAAAGAGTCTCCGGTCGGATACATCTCGATGAGACCGTAAGATTGTCAGATGCACAGGTCCAAGCGCCCGAGGTTCCTGATTCCTGAAGTCGTTCGATCAGTCCATACCCGATTAATCCATATACAAGTTCGGTTCAATTCAGTTGAAAGCATCATTCTGCAGTCGAGCGGAAGACTCCGTGAACTATCACATGGTATCCATCCTGTGAAGTGCAGTAGATTGCGATCTCGACCACTGTTACACTAGTCCAGTCGAGTACTAAATTTATTGTTAATTGATGACCGTCAGCAACAATGAGAGGGTTGACGCCGTCGGATGTTGTGCATGGAACAGAGAGCTTCCGAGACAAACTATGGTATTGTTGTGTCTCTGTTAGAAGGCTGTCTCATCATCCATGTCGTCATTCGGCAGTCGAGCGTCTGAGCTCCCAGGCTGGAGCCTGGCGGACGGGAAAGGACGGGAGAAACCTGGATAGGAGAGCTGTTGAGTTGTTCTAGACAATTCTTTGCCAGCATGTCTTGGACCCATCGTGACTCTTGGCTCAGTTGGCTCCGATTTCGCATCGTCTGGGGCGATCGTAACTTGACCGAGGCAGTTCTTGGCCGACGTGACTCTTTGATTCTTCCATCTAAAAGCGTCTGCTTAGCGTACTGTATGTATCAACTTTCAGGTCTCTATATGTCTACCGAATAATTATTGCCATCCGTGGCAAGTCTAGGATGTACCCCTGTGGGGTTGACGGTGCTCGGGTCTGGTAAAAGGAAGGAAAATTATGGTTATTGTGTAGCTCTGGGGAAAAGAAACTCAAGACTCGAGGACTGTCACGACTCACCAGTACAACTATAGTGATTGTACCGTAGAAGACAACAGGCCGTCTGGTCACTTTCATCACTCTTGATAAAATAAGAAACGATGCGGTGGTTCCTGCGCTGTACTGCTCTCTTCTCATTGGGATGGCAGAAAGCGATCCAGGCATAAGCGAACCTTGGTTGGCTGCCAAGGAAGAGGCAACGGAGTGGCTAACCTTCTTAGAAACCAGCCAAAAAAAAAAAAAAAAAAAAAAAAAAAAAGCGGCCGGTGTTCACTTCACGCCGCACGGGCTCCACTGAACAAACCGGCAACTAAAAAAATCCAGGGCGGAGACCGGGTAAAATCCTTAATGGTTCTCAGGTTCTGTGCCCTCTAGATCTTTTGGAACCCTATCCTGGAGCAAAGACAAGCCCTGGAGGAGGTGCAAGGGTACTGAGAATTAAGTAAAAAAACAGGAAAAAAAACCTTTCATAGTCCCCTCGCCATCTTCATGAAGCAGTTTCAGTAACAAAGCCCTTCTTTTTGAACATCTTGGATAATCCCTCTTTTCAATTACGCCTCACTCTCTAAGTACAGTTGAGGGAGTGAAACCATCCAGTACAGTCCAAGCCAACAGTGATTGATTAGGTACCTACCAAAAGTGCACCGTTCGCGCTGGACAGTAATACCACCTAAAAGAACGGACATTCACTCTCAATCGATCAATCCCTCAAGAAAACGAAAGAAGAGTCATTCACTATTCCGCCTGTTTGCTGTCCTCCTGCAACAGTCCTTTTTATTTTTTATTTTTTTATTTTTTTTCTTCACCGCGTCTCCCTCTTACTTTGGGCAGGGTGCTAGCCGGTTGGGGAGAAATCCAGTGTTAGTCACATCTCTCTAAGGTAAGCGCAAGCAGCTCTTCGTTGTGCCAGCTGGTCGGGGAGGTTCGTCAGTTCCCCTTCTGACATGGTTCTTGCCGGAATTTTCCATGTGGCTTTGTCCACGTCTTCCTGTCTACTTCCTGTTCTTTCCTTTCCATTGGGTGTTCCCTGCGCTCTTTTGCTCCTTCCGAATGCTGTTGGCTAACACCTATTATTTCTTCCCCGCCAGAAACAGTAACAATCACGCGCGCATCACAAGCACTGGGAACTGAACAGCTGCAGCGTATTTCTCTTTCTTACTCACCCTCTCTTCAGGCTGGTCGACTTCACCGCCACGTCTTTGAGCCCGACCGTTTGTCTTCCTATTTCCAGCAAATCTAGTAGCCAGTGGATGATGACTGTCCCGCCTTCAAATTGATCGCAACAGCCCTCCCTGCTTTTCCCAACCCCTCCTCGCATATATTTTTTTTCCTTGCGCTACCACGTGAAGGAAGTCTCATCATGTTGAAGCTGTCACAATTACTCGACACGAAAAGGCGTGACAGTTCGGACGTGAACTCGGAATTGCGACAGCCGCCTCAATCTCCGATAACAGCCAACTCCTCTGCACCAGAGTCGCCGGCCGTCTCAGTTTTCTCTGCTCGGGGTCACACGCGATTCTCCAGTTCTGTCTCCTCGTTGGTATCGTCTTCCGGCCTCGGCAATTCCATGGAGAGCTCCTCCAAAACTCAATTAACCGACGTGAGAGAAGAGGACGTCGCATGCGGAGCTAGAGACCTGGAGGCGGAATACTTCCGTACGTGCGCCTGCTTGGGAATGGGAAAAGAAGATCTTTGTTTTAGCAGTGCTAACCGAATTCTTGTAGAGCATTTTGACCAAGGCATGCCCGTCGCGGAGGACTCGTACTTCCCACCCGTTGACTATGCGGACGACTACGATCTTACTGATGCGGGAATGGACATTACGCACTCGCCGAAAAAGAGACGCTCGGATAGTATTTCTGTCAAAGGTCTCTCGCGCATCAGTTCGCGCATATCAACCATGTCCAATCGTTGGAAATCAAAACGAGCTTCTGATGGTCCCATGGGAGACGAGCCATTCCCGGATGAGCTGCGTTCCCGGGCCAATTCCGCCTCTTCAACCCTGGTCAGCCCAACCGTCAGCCCTCTCACTCGGATGGACGCTCGTATCCCACCTTCGCCGGCGCGGACTGTGTTCGAGGAGCGCATCAGCGAGTCGGGAGTGCGACCCATCGATATCGAGAGGGCGAACAGCCAGAGCCTAGACGATTCTGCGCCGCAAGCATCTACTCCGCTGCTTCCTCCGTTCATGGGGGATGACACCACTAGCTCCACTTCCTCGAGAGCGTACTCGCCATTGCAGTCACCGTCGGTGGCAGATGTGACGACAGATGAAGCCGTTGACAGTAGCGTGTCTGATCCGCGCCTAGCGTGCATGCCATCTCCTCCCTTGTCGACCAAACCGTCAATAGCATCGTTCAGCCGGCCGCGGACCAATACCGTGCGCACGATATCTGGCGAGGCACCTCCGTTCGTCCTCTCGGATCCTAATGATGAATGGGCGCATAAGTTAGGACATGCAAATTTTACTATCCATCCGGAGCCCTACGTGCCTGAAGCTTGCGACCTCGAATCCTTTCAGCGATTGCGAACGCAATGGGACCTCGCCCGGTGTAACTTTGCCAAGCACCTCGTCCGGACTGGGGAACACTACGGAGTCACATCCAATATCTACAAACTCACCGAAGAGAAATGGGACTTCATTGACAAAGAATGGCGACAACATCATGGGGCGATGTTCGCCCAGCTCGAGGCGAGCGGCGCTCCGGTTTCCGATTTGAGTCAGACCAACCCTCATCCGTGTGAGCAGATCAAGTTGCCACGCCTTCATGACAACGCCAAATTTCCCGAATTGGGCGACGAAGAGATTGTGGGTCCCATGTCCGTTGCACCGGCCATCGCCATGGAAGGGCCTTGCCGGACCAGGTCTCTGAAGAAACGCAACTTCTTCAAGTTTTTCCAGGACCTAGTTACCAAATCCTAGGCACAACACTCTCCGAGCGATTTATAATGATCATAGAACTGAGAGGCGCTTCGATGTACAACACTGATACCACCAGCCTCTCGGATGATTTACCCAGCGTTTTGACGACTTAATGTCTTTTGATTTACCTCAATAATGACCTTCACGAATTTGATGCGCCTGCGACTTCTGATATCGCAGCTATCACGCTATTTTCCTTTGTCACCTTTCATTCTGAACCATGTCTTTTCTACACAACGGGTTGTTCGTACCCCGCACCATTGGTGTAACTTCCTTCGACCAAGGACTACCTCTCGTTAGCGATGTATTTTCATCTTCAGATATTCCACAAAGATGGGATTTCGTTTGGCCCAAGATGCAGAAGGAGAGGATATCGCAGAAAAATCAATAAAAAATACTGACTACTAGAGAAAGAAGGTAGTTGATTCTACGGAGACAGTTTGGTGGATTGGTCGATGTTTTGTTCCGTCATCTCAATATACCCACAAAGCTCTGTATTTTGAATCTCATCGTCCTGTATCCCATATGTCATACATAGAGACCACCTGACTTCCTATTATTTCCTCAAAGGCAAAAGCAGAAGAGCGTTGAATTGGCCTTCGTGTATAAGTATATAATAATAACATGCTCACTATATTCGAGATAGCGACCGTAATAATAACCATGATAATCTCCATAGAGCGTCCGAGATACCAAGCATGGATCATTCATTTGATCATCGGAGAAACCAAGATGATTCCCTGAGTGTTGTACGATCATAGACCGAATAGATAGGAATTCAGATGGAGTGCCATATCTCATCGGTCTGTCGCTAGAGCGAAAACCACTGAGCCCTCAAGTCTCCTTCATGTCTTGAACACCAGGGTTGGTTTGCCAACGACAGCAGTAGAATGAAGGAGGGACAAGACTCTCCTGGATGGAAAAGGCAATCAGACGGATTCATGTACCGTTGTACGCACACTTTCGTCTGCCATGTTAGATATGGGACAGAGAAGCTATTAACGTATCTTAGTCACCTGGCCACTATCATCTTGTCGGCGGTACTAAAGGCAGTATATACCGACCGTTACCCATGGATATCATAACAATCATCAAGGACAAGAGAGGCAAAGTCTTCTTCTCCTCTCATGAGTTTGACCCACTCAAGCCCAATACTGACTCCAAACCTTCTTCGCCGCCTCGGTCCCTTCAAACCGGAAGTCAACGCGGTAGATATCCGTAAACCCTTCTGAGAGTTCGGGCTCGCGAAACCGGCTGGCGAAGCTCGTAAAGGCCATTCCGGGGAGGGAGTCACGGGATTCGGGATTCTACGGACTTGGTAAGTATATTTGCCAGGCAAGATAGTTGGTTGCTTTGTTTCATAGGGAGACCTACCAGATTTTTATTCGCAGCTCGAACGGCGTTATTATGTCTGCACAGCTCGGGCGACGCGCTGAAATAGACGCAACGGATGGGCACCCTGCAATCCTTGGCGAGATTGATCCAGATATTTCTTGTTTCAGGGTCGGCGTTGGTGTTGTCTATACATCCAGAACAATAGATCAGTGATCGTGTGACCAAAGAGAGGCTTGTTGACATATTGCGCACCGACTGCAACCGATTTCCCGGCCGTAAGATGTTCTCTGGCTACCTTGACGCATTTTTCTCGCTGCGTTGTCGTGTCAGCTTTGATCGATTATTTTGTAGATGTTCAAGGTGTTGGCTAGACTTCTGATGAGAGAGAAAGTGTGCGAAGAAGTAGGACAGAGAAGAAAAAAGTTAGAGAGAGTGGAAACATACGGTCTTTAGTAGATCCTGGTTCACACGTTCATAACCGAGTGGTTGCAAGTAGCTCCAGTAAAACGTAGATTTGCCCGCTCCCGGACAGCCACAGAATATGACTAACTCCAGGGGATTCTGTTTGGAGAAAGGTGTAGGGGCTGTATCTCTTTGGTAAGTGTTGCTGTGTATTCAAAGGGCATAGTGGACCCAAGGGAAGTAGACACTGCACAACGAGTCTGCTTCGAGCTTCGATTTCACTAACCAGTATCGCTTAAGTCGGTTCCAATGTAAGACGCAGGGTCAAATTTTCGGACGAATGGTTCCGGTGCTGCATTGAGAAAGAACTCCTCGGGAGTCTTGAATTGAATTCCGACATTGGCAGCAAAATCCCTGTGTCATGGTTAGGACCCGAACACAGTTTCCTTCAATGGAGACTGCCATACCGATCTGAACACGAATGATCGCCGGGCCGTCCAGCGGCGTCTCCGACGAAGATAGAATTCGGCAAATCAACACCAGTGACATCAAGGTCATAATCATCCAGGAACTCCCTCCACATTCCCTTCCGAGGCTTTCTGTTCTCGTCATCCAAGACGGCGGCGTAGACGCTCATTGGTATGCCGAGCTGCCGCAAGACCGCAGTAACCTTCTCTTTGAAATTTGCTAGACTTTTCGAGTCGCTTTTCCCGGCCTTAATCTCTTTCTGTATCTTGATGGCTTTCTGATTCGACATCACGACCACTTGATACCTGCGTGATGACTTAGCCATTAGTCCTAGTAATGCGCTATATTAATAGCTAATCTTTCAATCACTGACCCCTCGGCATCCAATTCTTTGATCTTTGCTGGAACCGTTGTATGCCACCACTTCCAATCCGTTGGGCCCCTCGCAAACTTGTTTCCGGAAGCTGTCGAGATGAGCGTAGAATCCTAGAGAGACAGAAATGTCAACTATGTTGCAACTCATCCTGCTTGCGTAGGATATAGTCCACCCACCAGATCAAAGGCTGCGACCTTCTGTTTACCGGTAGTTGGTGGACGCCGCTTCAACTCAGGATCGGCATATTTGCCGATTACCAGACTATTGTTGACAACTCGCCATGTGATTTTTTCGGGTTTCTTTTGCGATGTCGGAGTGAAGAAAGCTGCAACAGATTTCTCTACGAAGAACTTATTAGAGATAGATCTGTATATGTAAAAGAGGGAAAAACGCATCATTACTTACTTGTCACTGTCGATTCAACTTTGCGCTTCACCGGAGGCGGAGAGATGGACCGAGCGGGAGAAGCTGCCCTTTTGACACCGCTCACCCCGGCCATCATGGGGCGGTGTAGGCGGTGGAAGATGAATTGTGACAGATTGAAGAGAAGGTAAGTGTTGCCGGAAACCTCATAGATTACTAGTGAGAAGAGGGTATCTGTGCAAAATGTTGAGTTGATCAAATAGTTGTAGTAGTTTTGGAATCTCCGCAGAGTATTAGCGGAGCCGACGCGATGGAACGCGGGAGAGCTTCACGAAGTCACATGGTTTGAAATTAGAAGCTACAGCTTTGACTGTAATGAAATCATCACCTCACCGAAATAGCAGTAATAGTTTGTTGTCACCTCGATTCTAGTTGGTTTAAAAAAAAAGTAAGAAGAAGAAGAAGAAATCAAGTAACAATAACTGTTGATTTACTTGTATATCATTTCAATTACGTAGCTCTGTGAAATTTCCATGTATTCCTCAACGCCTGAGAGAAAAGTCCATTGCGGAGCCCGTCGACCCCTGGGTATTATGTAGAATGAAAATACGTAGACCGTAGGTAGTAAAACAAAATGATCAAAAGTCGTCTATGCTTTTACCCGTGTGTCCAGAGACAGTCTGTCTGCCTGCTCTAGACGTACGGCTGATCTCAGCTGCTCTCGAAGACCAAACAGGTGCTGCGAAGCAGTCTTCATCGTTTCCTGATTGCTACCATCTTGAACCGTGATTGCCGCTTGCAAAACATAGCTTCCACTCTTTTCAAGTGTCGCCATCTGCTGCAAAGGTGGCAGCTGCTGTCGTGGCTCTCGGTACTCCTGCCCTTCGGTCGGGTAATGAAGTACGCGATGTAGAAAGATCACAATGTCATTGTGGATGAAAATATCACCCTCGACAACATACTCCGTAACAAAGCTGAGACCAGTCAGTTTGTGGTTTCAGATAAGTATAAGAACCATATTGTTTGACTGACCCATAACCCCAGGCGCTCATGGGGGCCATCACGTCCCCTTGAGGAAGATTCGCACTGGCCATCAGACGCGAAGTCACGGCCGACCGAGTCCCTGCCTCAGGAATATCTCTGAACTCCAACTTCCATGGCTGATGTTCATATTCATAGACATGTTCATTTCCCGCCGATTTATTCTCGTCGGTTCCGGCCATGAGAGCATCTTGGTCGCCAGCTGCCAGGGGTTTTGCGCCAAAATCCTTCTCAGACACTGGACCTACCACCTGCGTGTAGTACATACCACCATTCAGCATCTTGTTCAGACGCTGCATCTCGGCGCCTCGTACATCCTGACTGGCCCCCATTCGGGGGTTGATCAGCCCGGGTTTGCGGTAAGCTTTGAAGACCAAACGTCTTTCCAATCGATGACGAGGTTGCATGGCAGTCAACCCTGCCAGCTGTTGAAGGAGCTCATGATGTTGATGAGCCGGGACCGAGGCGAAAAGCAGGAGCTCATGCATCGCTTGGGGCTGTAACTAGGGAACAACACAAGGAAGTCCAAAACGATTGCAGTTGGGGATCGCGTTCCGGACGAATTGGGCTCGAGGACGGGAGGAACCGGAATGGTGGGATGGATGGGAGGTGGGAGGGTCCGAGCGGAACGATCAACGGAAGTGGCCACCCGTGACTGACCACTCCAAGAGTCCAAAATCCAAACCACACCACTTCCTTTATCAAGCTTCTTGACAATAAATATTGCATAATGCTTACTCGGCCTGTGTATCTTAACTTCGAGCCATAACAGCTGGCATGTGAAACACCATGCTCAACCCCGCACAACTATTTTGGCCTACACACTTTGCAATACATAAATCAGTATGGGGGAAGTGGCGCCACTTGTTGCATCAAAATTATAAAAGTTGTGGTCATGATACTAGTTGGTCTGTTGGAACGCCCAAATTGCGGGGAAATGGGCGATTCCGCGACAAGTTCAAGAAGAATGTGGGATGAATGGGACGATAGTGGAATCAATTAAGCAAGTTCAATGATAACGGTGCGAGAGTTACATGAATCGCATGATAGACTGATCCTCCGTTAACGGGTGAGGGGAAAGACAGCTCTCCTGAGGAGGCTTCTCCGCACAGCCCAGCCCAAACTTCAAGGACTAGAGGCGGAGGTTCACCGGAGTGCATCTTGGGAAAGGACCTGGTCGAGTCCGGGGCAAAGGCGCTTCATGCAGACTGCCAGACGCGTGTGAATGCACCGGTGGGCGAGAAGCATCTGATTCTGCAGTCGAGCTTTGGTTTCTCCAATGCTTACTGCATTTCTCCACGGCGCCGTCTTCCAATGAGATAGCTCAAGAAGTCCGGCCGAAAGATAGAGTGTGTGTGTAGTCCAGTAATAATAGGGACCGTAATAATTTTGCTTCTACAGAGCAGATGCGATCGGAGTCGTCATCCCATGGTACTTTGGGCACAGAATTTGGTACACCGTACAATAATACGGATTAGTTGACTTGTATAAATCTTGGGGCCAAGATGAGAATCACCGACTGGCGTTCGTTTCGCCCACAAATTCCGAATAACCGTGTCGGTAAACGTAAGAGAAATCGACAGCAAAAAAAAAAGTTCGATGAAAAGGCGTTCGGAGCTCGGACGAAAAGCTAAGCACGTCGTGACGGGAAACCCTGATCCGGCAAGGGAACCCGCTGATGCCACCATCTCCGCCCACTTCCTCTCCTCCCTTATCAATCCCTCTCTTTTCTTCCTCTTCTTTCCTCTCCTCCTCTTCCTCTTACCCCATTACCTCCCGTCTTAATCAACAGCCAATTCTTCAGTCTCCAACACTCTCTCTCGCTAATTCATCCAACAACCGAATACTTCTTCATTTACGGATTAGACAGCTATCACGGCTACCTCAATCCACTCGGGTCGATTCGGACGCTACCGGATTCACCTAGCAATTTCGTCGAAACTCGAAATACTTGTGGATTGATTCTCAACGTTACACCATTTTCATATCACCACCGTCACAATGCGTGCCACTTTCGCTCTTCGCAACGCCGCCCGCACTCCCCTCATCCGCTTCATTGGCAAGCGTTCTGTCCCTCGTACGTGCCGGAACCCTTGCACATCTCGTCGAGAACTCAATGAGCTAACACCTCCTTTCTGACAGAATCCGTTGACCACACCCCTCGTCCTCACCCCGCTTCTCCCACTGGAGTTCTGCCCGACTCCTTCGCCGCCTACCGCTCCAAGGCCCAGCAGCACGGTCCCCTTGGCCGCGCCTCCTTCTCCAGCGGCATTGGCCGTCAATCCGGCGCCTCTCTTGGGTCTGTCAAGCCCCAGCAGGGCGAATTCTTCGACCGTGATGAGCTGCCCCAGCGCTTCCGCCGTCTCCCCTGGACTGCGGCCGAGATTGAGGCCATTGAGACTGGTGGTGCGAGCCTGTTCAACTAAATACTCACACAAAGCGGTTTATGAGAGATGACACGAGCGGATGGTCATGATCGGCACGTCCGAGATTGACGAATCAATGGCACGTTGATGAGGAAGGGAATGGTCACTACGGACTCATTGTCAATCATGAGTATGGTGTTTCTTCAACTTCTGCCGAATGGGGGGCATATAAGTCACTTGATGGGCGTCGCATCATTCGATAACCAAGAGCACCATCTCTCACGCCGCTTACCGTTGTGACTTCCGTGCTGCGTTGAGCGGAGTCGGTCACTCGGTGAGCAGAGAGCTATATATCCGGATACTATTATCTCCTTTCATTTGTTTACTTTCGGAATCGGGGCGCTGGTGGGTGCTTGTCTTCCGTGTTTCTTGGTTTTCTTTATTTCTGTTTTACCCCGGCGTGCACAGCATTGGTGGTTCAGCATTTCCATGTTTGTTGGTCAAAAGGCAGGGTCTGCAAGCATTCATGCATAGATCGATTTTATCTTTACTCCAAAAGTCTGCAGGAAGATTTGGACTATTTGGGTTTGGGGTATTATACCATTCCTTGGAAACATTCCATGTTACATGTACGTTGCTCCGAGAGCAACGATATGGTCAATAGGGTCAATAGAGGAAGAATACACTGATTTCTCAACTACCTCAATCCTGGAAAAAAGAGTACTGTAGAATACAGGCTCATTAAGACTGGGGGAATTCTAGATACAAACTTAAAAGCAATAAAGTTAATTACTTGTTCATGCCGTGCCATCCATTCTCCGCCGAGACATTTGCGGAGAATGTGCCTTTTGACACGTGCTTTCCGTCCTTAATTAAATACGTTCCATGTCACGCAACCATAACAACCAACTTACATTGCAACTGCGAATCCCAACGGCATTTATCAGTGTAGTTCGACTGCATTCAATTACATCTCAGAGAATCCGGACTCCAGACTCATCGATATCGAAGGGATAATTTGGAATAAGCAATGGCGTCCTACGCCAACAGCCCCGATGCTCTCACCATCATCGAAACCGATGAAGTCGACAATGCTACCGCGACTTACATCTATTCCGAAGCAATCACGACTTCGTCAAATTCAAGCAGTCGGAAGGAGAAAAGAGGTACAGGGAGAGTCGATGTAGTGGTATGTTGATTGTTTCATTGCCGGAGGACTTTCATACAGGTGATACCTGCTACTATCTTGCATCTGAAAAGAATCATTCTGTTCCCTCGCTTCGAATATCTCTCTTACTGCCTTCATATCATTTGACTTTTCTTCTTACACGTATGTGGATGCACTCCTCTGCACTACACTTGCTCCCACACGAATTATCGGACGCGGATTTCGAATCGTTTCGAGTGCTATATACCCCTTTTCAATCTACACCTTTTCGAACATGTGATTTTCGCTCCTGAAATTAAGGCCAAAGCATACCTTGGCATCTTAGGTTCATGTGGCTCCCTTTGAACTTCTTATTGCTATGATTATAGCAGAGACACACTCCTGCCTACACTTGAGACCCGCAGGCCCATGTTGATATGAAAACAGAAGTCAAAGAGATTAATCAATTCTGGTATATCTTGCCTAACAATGTTTCTAGCATCCATCTCTACCATCGTCATCATCATTGCCATGGTCAGCAACGTCGCTTCTGAACTATCTCATTGACATCTTTCTTCCGGCTGGCTATCCGCATAGCGTCAGCGATGATTACCTTCGGTGAGTGCTATTGACTCTTCACCTGACCTAGAAGTACCGCCCCGAGTTCATGTCAGATGATAGGAAAGCATGCTAATATGCCCGGTGCAGATATCAAATATTCGTGGGTTCCCAAGGTTTGCACTGTTCTTTTCATGATCCATGTTCATCTGTCATGTCTATCATCTAGTTCCTTGCCTGCAACTGGATGCAAAATTATACTTGACTGGAGACCAGAATGACTGACGAGAGGTACATCATCTGTACAGGATTCACTCCAAGCATTCTGTAGCTCTATTGCAGGCCTGCTGTCCTCAAGAGCTGTGTTGCAAGGTTCGTTTTTGACTCTCATCCGCATGATTTGTATACTTCCTTTCTGTGCTCCGTCTACATTGCTCTGTACGCCTTCGTACCAGACCACGCAATACGTTCTCTTATAGCATGCAAACATCGCATTATTCCCGCTTATAAGTCGAACGAAATACAGGTGTTGGTGTCGGGAATGCCAGTGCTTCACCCACATCCGCTCTCCTTTTGCACATCCTGCAAGACTCCTCAGGCCGAATCGCGACAATTCTATTCGCTCACCGGGTCGGAACAGCCCTCGAGCCCGAATGCAAGATGTATCGACTGGCGGCTGATGTATTCAATGACGTGGCTATGGTCTTGGATTGTCTCTCACCGATGATACCGGCTGGAGCAGGCCGAATATCTGTTCTCAGCGCGGCCGGTGTCCTAAGGGCCTTATGTGGAGTTGCAGGAGGAAGCTCAAAAGCGAGTTTGAGCGCGCATTTCGCTAAATGGGGAAACCTTGCGGAAGTTAACGCAGTAAGTTGATCCTGTCATTACAGCGAAGTCTTAGAAACCCACGGCTGATACTTGCTGCAGAAAGACTCCTCGCAAGAAACCATCATATCCCTTGTCGGCATGCTTGTAAGCTTCTCTTCAGGGTCGTAGCTCACGAAGAAGACTGACAACACTTCAGGTTGGATCCTTCGTTGTCTCTCGCGTCACAAGTTTCGCTGCAACCTGGCTCTCCCTCCTACTCCTGCTCATAACACACCTAGGCCTGAACTACGCTGCAGTCCGTGCCGTCCATATGAAAAGCCTCAATCGACAACGTGCTAATATTGTCTTCTCAGCTCTGCTGGAATCTGACCCAGACTTGGATATCAATGATTTACAGTCCAGAACAACAAGACCTACCAAAACGAAACAGCAGAGCAAGCAAGCCCGAGGCTTAATACTCAGCCCAGAAGAGACAGCTCGTCGAGAACGAATCTTCGATAGGGACGGAGTATTGAGATGGACTTCAGGACCATCAATATCAACCACATCGCAAAAGCTTGGATATTGCCGTATTGGCGTTTCCTTCCATCATCTCTTACGAACCTGGTCTTCCTCATCGTCTGCAACCACTTCAGTGAAGACTCCCATCCCGATTCCTCGACTGGCATCTCTGTTCTCTTCTGAATCTTACATCCTCTTCCTCACTGACACCCGTCACGGACTTGATTGCAAGGGCACGATCGTCCTGAAAAAGGGCTGCACGGCCCAATCCCAGATAAAAGCCTGGGCACATGCATTGCTTGCCGCGAGGGTGCTGTCTACCCCTCCACAAGCCCACGATGGAAATCTTGAGGAACAATTCGACTATACTCTTCACATAATAGCGCGTACACTGGACTTTCTGAATGAAGAATCCCGATTTGAGCGGTATGCGCATGCCTTGACTGAGGCCGGATGGGATACGGATATTGCAGCACTGGAAACGCGGCCAGGACGAAGGATCTCCAAGGATCCATGGAGTTGATATTAGGACGCAGTGATCTGAACGAATACATTTCGAGGTAGTACTGACCGAGATTGGACCGGCTGATATTAGACAACTAACTGGTAGAGCAGGTCGAAGGATCGTTCCTTCTATGGGTGTTCTTGCCTCTACTGCCGAACGATGAGCTTGCTCCTCCCTGTTTTCATCATCTGGGGCAAGATGCAAAGCAAAAGGAACCCATAGCTTGAAGTCGTCGCGTCTTCTCCCTGGAGATCCATAAGTTAGAGCATCGACTTTCTGGACATTTGTTTTCATACATGTATCAGGTCTCATGTACAGACGCCGGCTTTCAATCTTGGGAAACTTTCCTGATCCGTTCTTTGCTTACTACGACTGTGACATGGATCCATAGTCAAAAGTAGCAATTTAGAAGACACAGACATATTTCCTTGAGAATCCAAAGGGGTATCTTCAATTCACTCATCGCACGTACATATGTTGAGACTATCTGACAGGAGAGAGAGGAGGGTGGTATGAAGATAAGAGAGATCAGATGCAGAGAGAATACATGTCGTGTCCATCGCCATAAAACCCACAGAGTGAGATGCAATGAAATCAACAACTCTCAACGAGGGAAGGTCATTGATCATGCCTCCATAACAAATCCAATGAACTTCGAGAAAAAGAAAAAACAGACGCCAGCCTCCCGAACCCCATTTTAGAGAACCATGCTCTATGTTTGCGTTTCAACGATCAATCATCCATCCCCGATATCCAAACAATATGCAAATGCAACAAAAAGGAAAGTAAAAATTTTCGCTTGCTTTGTGAAACTCAAAACGCCCGTAGTAGTCGAAAGCGCCAAGTCATGCTCAATGCATTATGCCGTCCATTCATACCCGACAAGACAGATGCGAGTGTCGCTCAAAAATACAACAATAATCGGTCATTAATGCATTCCCCATTTCATGCAAATGATGAGAGAAGTCGAATGTTGCTCCGTTATTCATGCAGGAGAGGAAGGGCGAAGCCAGTTCTATGAGACGTTGAAGAATCGAATGCCAGGACTTTCCGGTTGAGAGTCCGGCGGTGGTTGTTTTCTGGCGGTGGTAGTGGTTGAAGGGAGGTTTATAGCTTGATATATTTGGTCGGTGGGAGGTTTGAAGGCCGAGTCGGTAGGGATCGAAAGGATCAGAGGTATGAAGGTCATTCCCAAGGTTGCGGTGCGGTGGCTACCACTAGAGGCGAATCACTCGTCCGTGCCCGAAATTCTGGGATCGCGATGTCCCGAACTTCCATTGCCAGATCGCTTCTTGAACCCCAACTTCATGCCCATTTTCTTCCATGGGTTGTCCAGGCGCAACTTGGGGCTGTGAGCCATATGAAGGTTCGCATCACTCGACGGAGGGGTCATCGGGGGTGTCATGGGCTCGCCAGCACTCCAGCTCGACCCCAAGCTTCCCGAGTCATCGGTGAGAACGGCGGATCCGGATTCACCGCTGGTTGTCGAGACGTGACCAGATGTACGGCTGCCCGCTTTCCCCAAGGATGCAACGGCATTGAGTGAAAAGTTCGAGCGGCCCGAATGACTGTTACCTGAGAAAGGGGATCCAAGTTCTTTGGTGGAAGACTGAGGGGAAATGCGTTTCCCTTTGGAACGGATACGCTTAACCGCCGTTTCGTCGAGGCTGTGGTGCGACAGCGCCATCAGGTCCTCCTCACTTCCGAAGAGAGGCTCTCCGAAAGGCAGAACCTGGGCCGACGCAGAATGGCTGTTGAGAAATGGAAGGAAGATCGACTCCTCCATCAACTCATGGATCCGCTTCACGGCCGAGTCTAGTGTTTCAGGCGGCGGAGGAGTCATCGCATTCGCATGATGCAGAAGGCCATCCCGGACCTCACTGGACAAATTGATCTCACGCGGGGAACCCGGTAGAATGTAAGCAGTTAGGAGTCGCTGCCAGAGCATACGCAAGTGCTGGCTTCCAGGGCAATCCGTCACGATAGGAGATTCGCCAAGCTGGTGTACTAACGAGTCGTAAGTCTCTCGGTACCGATTCGCTTCCAAAGTGAACTCCAAAGTCTCGAGACAATGATTCTGCGAAAGGTAGGCCATAAAAGCGCTGAGTGTGTAAGGCGGGGGAGCGGTATTAGCCAGCACCTCATCTAATGAGGGCCGCATAGGACAGAACGCTCCGGTCGGGACGGCCAAACTATGCGGCCTCGAGCCGGAGGAAGATTCCATGTCCTCGTCGGATTCGCTTCCGGATGATGACGACGTAGGCGAAAGTTCAGGAGTCGAACTGGGCGTGTGATTCCAAAAGAACAGAGGCGGCTGTAAAGACTTTTTTGTGAGCATCGCGTAAAGCCGACGTCGCCCTTTATGCTCTGTACTTTGTTTCTTCACCCAAGGTCCGCTCGGGAGTTTGGAACGGCCGTCCAGCTTTTAAGAATGGCTATTTGTAATCGAAGTTCGTGCCCTCCAAGGTGTCCTTGTCTGTGTGATTTCCCTCAATGGGAAGATTGTAGAGTGCTAGCGGTGGGTATCAACAATAACTACACACTGCTGCCTGCTGAGAATCGTAGAGATCACCGTCGGTGCGATCGAATGTAGGATATTCTGTGTCTGAAAGAGTATTGGAATTGAACAGGACCGACTGACGTCCAGCGAAATTTACCAGCTTTGCATGGAAAGCAGATATAGACCACAAATACTCTTAAGTATAGGAAGCGATTATATAGTTCGGTGTGTGTGAAGGACGACGATGTGTAGCAGTCAAGCGGGGGATTGGTATGTCGAGTAGCGTGGCGTGGGCGTAGTGAACGGAGGGGATAAGTGAGTCACGAAGGAGGGAGAGGAGCTTTCAAGTCTGAGAAGTGGTTGATAGAGATTAGCGGACTGTAGAGTGTAAATAAAATAACGTTGGATGAAGGTGCCTGCAGCGAGTGAACTGGGAAGTGGAGAGGGTCAATGATAGTAAGAGATGGGAGGGAGAGAAAGACACTGCACGGAAGCATCGTCGCGGATCCACAGGAACGGCAAACACCCAGTGACGGACGGAGCGGAGACTGATTTCGGTCCAGACAACGACCCTGGGGCACGTTGTCCTGGCTATCCACGAAAAATGACGATGCTTCCCGGCAGATCATAGCAGGGAAGTCTGTGTTCCACACTGTTCTTGTCTCGTCTTATCGTGCCGAAGTCGGCGGACATGGAGGATTGGAGATAGAGTGAATCGCCCAGTACCTGTTGATAAATCGGATTTCACGACCAGCTAACGAGTCGCTTTCTCGCCTCTACAGTGTGTCTGATTCTTTCAGGTCGAAGGATGGTACTCGTGGTAACCTGACAGAATCTCGCGGGATGCTGAGACCTTTTTTTACGACCAGACAAAAGGACACAACTGCAGGGGCGAAACCAGACAACCTTTCGATGTCCGATGGGCACAAAAAAGGTGGGGACTGGACGGGGAGGAGGATCCTAACGTCATGTCTCCCTGGCCACCAAGAGACGAGAATCTGGAAGCACTGTGGATCGAGGAATTGGATGCTGCTAGGCTGTCCACTAGTTGCTCCGTTCGTTGTCTGTGGATCCCCTTGGAAAGATGAACCACGTCTGGTTCGAGTGGGTACAGGTCGTGCCCTTTTTTTCCTTTTTCTCTCTTTACCTTTCCAGAATCCAGCGACTTGACTCAGGACTGGTTTAAGCAGGAATGTGGAATAGATCACCCCTCCCCAAATCAGGAATGACGGGACATTGATGGTGTGGAGAGATGACAGAGAGAGAGAGAGAGAGATATGTGATGGGAGGGGAAGAAGACAAGCACATGGGGCAAATTATTCACTCACCACGCGCTGATCTGATGCGACGTTCCGTAACAGAATGGCCAGACTACAGGCAACCAGCAGTTGCCAGTAAGGGAGCATGTAAAGAATTCTGCAGCCCAAGGTAATGATAGGTAATAGCCTCCAGCACGATGAGGGGAAATCGGCACTACAAATGTGGAATCCAAAAAAAAAAAAGAAAAAGAAAAAGAAAAATAGACAAAATAATAAGCTTCGAAGCTCTGGTTCTTTCTTGTGCAACAGAGCAAACGAAGCGAAGCTCTTTTTGAAGAGAGCTCTCGAGAGTAGAGATACTAGAGACTAGGAGGCTTGAGTTGTCTCTGGGGTGGCGGAAAAGGAAAGAACGCCTCGTGTCCAGAACTCGGATCACGGCCGGTCGCAAAAGCAAAACTCCCTTACAGCACTGTTCTATGAATGTTCTTTCTTTCCATCCTGCAGGCAAAATAATCAGAAGATGATCAATCCAACTCAATGAACTCGATGTGTCCTGTCACCTGTGGTCCAATATCAAACACCACAATTTACAACTGACAGGTCCAAAAGATGGAGGTTGGAATTCCAGCAAAAAGATTACAGTTCTGACGGTGACTACCGGCTGTAGTTGTCTCAGTAGTGTAGCATGTACATTGTACTCTCAATTCCAGATCTTACAGCTACTCTACTCCGTACAAATGGACCAGGTACTAGGTACGGAGTACTAGGTAGCCTTGAGAAGCGCGAGACGGCCTGACGGGCGGTCGTGCAGAGCGGATCTGGGGAGTCTATTGGCTGTAGCCCCAGGATCTACAGGTTGCCAAGCCGACGGTGCAGCGATAGGCAAGGGATGGTGCAGAATGATGGACCGTCGAGCAAAAACAGAAAAAGAAGCACGCTGTCCGCTGTCGATTTACCAGACCCCGATGAGGTGATGCGATCTCAGACCTTCGGCCGACACAAGGTGAGTGGCAGTAAGTGGTCAAACCGTCAAGACTTGGTTTCCATAGTGGTTGATCTTTCGACTCTGGACTCTGGAGTTTGCAGATAAAGGAACTTTCTCCCGGCTCAAACAGTTGGTGTGGATTATTGGCTGCTATCTTGAGTCCTTCCTAAGACAAACGACTCCGTAGGTAGTACCGTCTGAATCTTGATGACTGTACAGTGTACTGTCTGGACTCTTCTATCCTCTACTTCTATGTATGCAAGGACATGTACACGCAGTGACCGCGTGCGCGTCAGTTGCCATGGGATGTGACTGCTTTTCTTTGTTCCTCGGGGTGGCTTGACTGATGCTTTCCAGAAGGTCAGAGAAGCCAAGAAGCCTAGAACTTAGAAGGGTCAACTGCTCAAGAGTCAAAAGGCCGCCCCTCCCGCTGTTGTCCTAATGCAGCCAAGCGTGGGCTGACCATGATACCTGATTGGTCTGCCACTAGTGCTGAAAAGGCAGATGGAATGTAAGAGGAGACGCACTCTCATTGGGTGATTTGACGAGGGTGCGTGGATTTAAGGACCTTGGGGACGTGGATGGATGTGTTGCAACTCGCCAACTTGCCATCTGCTTGGCGACCGGAATGATAATCCACACGGCCAGAGTCAGACTCCAGAGATTGATCGACTACCGCAGCCGGCCGAGCGACTCGTTTGGGGTTTCAGGCTCACGAGATCGAATGATCGATTCTTTCACGGCGACTAGAAGCTTGCCACTGGCCTATTGCCTCTTAGCTCCTGCCCATTGCGGGGCTTCGTTCCTTTTCCCTCTTTTTTTTTTGTCATGCTCTCCCCAGGGCCCACCGGCTCCGACGGTTGGTGAGGTCCACGGGTCTTGTCATCATTTTCCGCTCTCGGATGCCTCAGCGTCTGGTCAAGCCACTCAAGTTGTTCCTACGGCTCTTGTCTTATCGCACCAAGATGCCCTGTGATTAGGCAATCCGGAGTCTGATCTCACTCCGCGTGAGATTTGCAAACTATAGAATCGTGGATTCGGTGCTGTAAATGGCTGAGACTTCAGATGATTCACCCGATATCCATGGTTACCTTCGCTTATCCCTTGGATGCCGGTGATAACTGGTGGAACGAGACGCGACAGGAATTTAACGTCATGATTTGTGTTCCCCTGTTGTACCACGCTCGTTAGGGGTCGTCATTAACAATGACGAAGAATGTGCAACATCATTGACCAATCAGAATACCCTACAGCTCCCTTTTCCTGATAACGGACGGTAATCGCTGAGGGATTTCCTATGATATTCTCGCAAGGCAACACTCGACAGTGTGATGGTTATACAGATGACGGAGGTGCTACTTTTCTCGCAGAGTTAAGCCTTTTACTGTTGTACGGGGATCATCCAAGAAAGAATGTTGTAGTCAAAACGCTGCCAAGGTGTAGCAAGAAAACGCCCCAGCCCTAGAAAATCGGCCAAGACCAGAAATATTCTAGAACAACCATCGAAGGATTCTTTTTTTTTTTTTTTTTCAGTGACAAGGCATTTCGGAGCCGACGCCTCGTGTTCCGAGCGCCACTCCGGACGGAGTTCCCGTCACCTCCGAGTCGAATTTCAGTTGATGAAAATGATATATATGGCGGCCTGAAAGTTTTCCACGGAGAATTTGCCCGTCCCTATTGTTTCCGATCAATTTCTGCACAGACGTTTGACAGGGAAAGACATCAAAAGAGTCGAATCAAACTCTTTCGGAAAATTCAGACCATGTTTGACGGTGGCGACTACTGCGGCCAAGTCAAATCCAGGAACAACCCGGCAAAGTAGGTTTGTTCCTGGCTAAGCTCGCGAAACAAACATCGATGGTTTGACGAGGCTACAAAGAACAAGCGATATCTCGCGTACAGATGGCGAAGAATTAATAATCATAAAAAGGGACGATCGTTTATGTTCGTGATGTCGCCACTCGCTTCGGCATGAATGAATTGGGCAGTCATTGCCGTACTGGCGATCTGATACCAACCTGTCAAGTTTCAACGGACCTCAAGACCGAACTAATATGCACAATTCGACGGATATCCCAACGCAGTGCTCGGTGGCCGGGACAGGCATGTTTCGCTGTCAAGTCGAGACCAAGTCGGCCGCGCTTTGTGTAGACGCGACCTTGATAAGCTGTGGCAAAATGCAATGACTGTCTGACACATAATCCCTTCTAATCACTCCAAAACTCCGCTTCTTGGGACATCGATCATTGTTCAATCAATTCGGGATCCGCCTAATCACAGCAGAAATCTCACCAAGTCCTCCTGTTCTGGAACATGGGGAGACTCGACAATATGACAAGTGTCGGAAGGCCCACAGACACAGTCGCGCTTACTCCACGGGATCATTTCCGGCGAAGACTCAACCAGATTAACTTGTACGTCACGAGATACGCAGATTGGTTGACCATACTCCTTGTCAATCGTCCCAAGGACAACTGTCCGATAACGTCGCCATGCAATTAACCATCACAATAGCTTCTAGCCTCGACTCGACCACCGCACATATAAGGAAGCCAATAGTCCATGCGTGTCTGACCGACGAATCAACACGGATTAGAATCCTCCGTCCTGCATAACCAAACGGACATATTGCAGATCATTCGCACGTGTCGTGGAGATCATTGGTAAGTTCATACGTACTGGAGCAACTGGAGCATTCGGCCAGGCCAAGTGGCAGAGATGCTAGCCACGTAACTACATAGACTGTAGCAGTGTAGACTCTAGAGTTGTCGGGTATCTACGCAGAGTGGAAGCAGAAGCAGTTCATTGGAGCATATGTTCGGCATGGCTTTGGTTAAGAAAGCGGCCATGATTGCAGGAGATGGGTCACCAAAAATCCCCCATATCATGCAGTGAAACGTGGTATTGTAGTATATACTGGTTTCTCATGCTGTGGTATCAAGCACAGTGCATGTGTCTGGACTCTGTAGTACCACCAAATACTACGCGGTGTGACAATGGGGTCAATTGAGTCCCGGAGGACGAGCGCTCCGCCAGCTGGTATGGACTCTGAAGTTCTGAACCTCGAAGCAATAATAAGAACAATAAAGTTGTAGAGTCTAGACAGAGAAGCGAAAGGGTCGGTTAAGTTCGGAGATTACTCCAGTCGTACGGTACTACTACTAAAGTAGCTGACCACGATGCTGTCGGGTGGCAGGGGAACGTGCTCATCGTCAAGCCACAGACCTGGCGGTGATGCGCACGTGGCCTGTAGTACGAAGTATCACTGCAGAGATTCTATCAAGTATTGAGTACCTGCCGAGACATGTTGATTTTGATCATGTGTTACCATTACCTTGGTTACGAATGCCCCTACGCCGTACGGCCTTCCTACGGAGAACTAATATCATCTTAGTTACTCAGTGCTTCTCCCCCAAAAATCCCAATTCCCCCATCCAGTAATAAAAGCGGCGGCTCATCCTCCGTAGTAACTACGTAATACGTACTTAACGGAGTACACCCAGTTAAGTTGTTAACTAACACCGCAATCCACTTCCTAAGTTCCTCCGTTTAAACGAGATCCACAATTTCTCCGTCCGCGGCAAAAGAGAGAAAAAAAGCGCCTAACTATCCAGTCACCGGTGTCCACTTGCACACGGCCCCTCGGATTTCATCGGCGCGATCGCTGTTGTCTAGACTTTCTAGTGATGCCGATTAAAATGTCAAAATGTCAAAATGTCATGACTTTTTTTGAAAATGTCGACACGCTAAAATTCGCTAAAATAATATTAGCCTTATTAGGTTAGTCTATAAATTTTATGGTATTTTATTGGCTCAGAGTGCTGACTAATGGATCCACATGTGGTCCGAGCTTTTTGACTGTCGACACGAAAAAATAGGGGGAAAATGTCGACTGTCATGCCTTTTTTTGAGAATGTCGACATTCCGGTAACACTAAGACTTTCTGATCGTGGAATACGAGAATCGAGCCGGATGGGGACATTGGGAGTGGGAAATTGGGAATGGAGACAGCGAGGGTCTGTGTTGGAACTTGGAACTTGGCTGCGGTAAACAGATACGGAGTATGAACTATGAAGTTCAGGGAAAGATCCGCTCATAACTAACTATTAGAGTACGCTCGTATGCAGTCGAGGCATATATGGGTGGTAAGGAGTATCAATGTTCGATGGGTTGCGTGTAGGATAGTCCGATCTAGTGATACGGAGTATATCTATCTCTGATAGTTCGAAGATTCCATCGTAATCGCATATAGTAGGTGAGTGCGAGCAGGTCTAACATGATTTCAGTATGGAGGTATCGAGATGATTTGAAATTATAATTATCGATCCTACTATTCTAAATAATAACGATGTCTCCTTCATTTTCATTTCATTGATTGATAAAAATACATCTACACTAGATAGAAACTAATTACTATACTCCGTAGATTATAGAAAAACGCAAACCTCGCACAGCACGTGCTTCTCGCATATCTATAATAACAATGATAATAATAATAACAACCACCACAAAGAAAGAAGCAACAAAGCACGTGCACAATAATCGTAAAGTCTAGAATCTCCCTTCTCCGCAGATGCGAGATGAAACAAGGAAGATCGATACTGGGAAAGATCCACAATTTCACTTCCCTCAGTTCCCTTTGGGCATGCAGGCGATGATGATAATTCCCGTCTTGTGCGAAATCGATCTGAAAAAAAAATTACGGGAGAACTTGAGAAGAGACCCTTCGATGACCTCACCGACCCACAGACCAATGAAGAATGCAGAAAATCTTGGAGGCCATGCTGGCATGCATTGATGTAGGACTAGGTAGTAGGTACGCGATTAACTCATATAAATACCGCGATGAAGGTGAATGATTAGAAAGTCTTTCCCGCGCAAATTATATTTAAGTGTCGTTACCGACGTAGTTTAAATACAATCTGGCTCACCGTTATATATCGAGAATGATATATGCATATATACTTTGTATGTACAGTACATACATATATATATGTATCAGACGGTGCGTACTGCAGTACGCGCTTTATATATATACTTCCAGAGACATAGATTCACATAAGATTGTACCTCAGAGATTAGCTAGACGAGGAAGAAGCTCTCCCGATAAGGAAAAGCTTCTCCGTTGTCACGTACTAATTGCGTTCCTTCCTGCCTGAGACTATCTCTTATCTGAAGAAGGGAAGAGCATGACAGTCTCACTCAGCCCCCCTGTTCGATGGGCTCTTCTACGGATGTCCAGGGACTCCTCTGGCTGGATCATCCATCACCCCCAGGGTACGGCATTCTTCAAAAGAGGACGGGGAAAGAAGCAATTGATGCGGGTGAAAGTTGAACATGGCTGCTCTTTGGATGATCGTTATCGCTACTGCATGTGTGGTCGGGGAGTCTGCAGGTCGAATACTTATGGTGGACTCGGGTCACTTGCGCCGATGCATCGACCGGCCCTGAAAGACCTCCAGACACCGGGGAATAACTTTACTGTTATCGTCCATTGTTATGCGAAGTGCCCAGATTGCTAGGGATGTGGTGTACAGTACCGAGGGCCTTCGGTAGTATCATACCACGCGATCCATGCCGGGGTCTGACCACCGCTGCGTGATGGTGAGACCATGGGTTTTTAGTGAGAGACACCCTCCCGAGTGAATATGCGCGATGGAGGTCATGCGCAAGTCATACAAAATCTGCCCACTGATGCAACTCGCTTGACACGGAGTACCTTCGAGCACCTGTGCATTCGCTCTTTTACCATTGAGGAGTCGAGACTTGGCTTGCATTGCTCGGATGGTTTGAGATCACGACTGCCAGCAAACATTTCGATGATAGCAGGAACGGACTGGTCCGTTGGATTCGAAGGATGACGGTGCAGGATCGCAGGGATTCCAAGAGGCTGGCAAAACTGCTTGAGCGCTGGCCTATCAAGCATCCAAGGCTACAAGGCTGGCTGCGAGGCTGTCGTGGTGAGTTGGGCGCCTAACGTTTGAGGTCGCTTCAGAATCTGGGCCGGTAAGCTCGGGGCGATAGGTATCAAGACCAAGTAGTAGATTATAAACTAAGCGGTAAACCATCAGACCAGTGTGGCTATCCAACAAGGCAATGCGACCGCAATCAATCGCTGTAGAGCATATCTCGCTATGGAATCATGAACCGAGTGAAGCTGCACGAAGAGTCTCGAGAAACGAATAATCAGAAAATTAAGCAATGACTATTTAACACGAATTTCCGCATCTGTATTACACTACGCCATGCACCTCCTTTTCCCTCCCGCTGCATGCATGCACTGTGCGACGGAATCGGACCTTTGCAAGAACAAATGCTGTCTTTATGCCCGGAATCAACACAACTGTCAAACATTATAGGCACAAACAGTAGATCGAAACAGTAAAAGAGAAGGAGAACGAGAAAACGGAAACATATATCAAACATGCCTCTCTCGCTGCGCGCAGTTCATGTCAGCTTTCGAATATTTGAGCTGAGGGTTCTGGAAGACCGATTCGCCAAACGCATTCGTCACAGAGTAAAGCAATGGACGGGCTGTCGACCCATCCGACTTATAACGGCAAAGCAGAAAACAACACGGAACGGAGGAACGGGGCAAATCCAACAGAAAGAGGCGACATCAGAATGATTCTCGGAAAATAGGCGTCAAGGTTTGGCGCGCAGCCGCAGGCCGCAGTCGCTCAATACTCCTTAACCGACCAATGTCCCTGTCACGTAGCATATCCCGTTTTGAGCATGTGGTGATGGTCAATATCCGCGACCTCGGATGAAACAATAACGGTCAAATGACTCTGCAGATTGATTCAATCGTTTGTTGATCTTCGGTTTAGCCAATGCAGGGATATCGTAAAATAACCAGTGAGAGTCGAGGACTGAGGAACGGCGGAGTTTGTTCATGTCGAGGCGAGAGAATCGAGATCGAATCGGAGGGCAGCGGTCATGTTATAAGCGAGAGATGATGGTCTAATATTAGGTGGTTCAGGGCGAACATGAGAAAAAGGAAATGAGATGGAAACAAAAGCAGAGATCTCGAATTCGCCGTTCCAAGCCGTAGCACCATAAGAGAGTGATCAAAGATGTAGGAAAAAAAAGGTCGCTCTACCGATGACCAAAGCGTTCGAGTCAAAAATCGGATGAGATCTAGCGAAAGCAAGCTGGTAGACGAAAAGCCCGAGCTTAGGTGACAAGACCAACTCCCGAAATTCATTCCATGCCAAATGAACGACCATTCAGTCAGCGGCAGTGCTCTCATCCGTAATCCCTAAGTTTTTGGCCAAACCCGAAGCAAGAGATGGGAGCGCCTGAAAAGAAAATATAATAGCTAGCTGTCTTTCAAGACCATCGAAGTCGAGGCCAGAAGAGTGGGAAAGGAGCGTCGCTAGCTAGGTGTGTGGTTTAGAAGTACAGAGTCGCGCTTGGCCTAGTCTCAACCTGGAGTCGGGATAAGCAAGTGGCAGACACTCAGTACTATCGCCAAATCACCTACCGCAGCACAAGGCCTTCATCACTTTCTGGACAAAAGTGGGCTGCGGCTCATTGTTCCCCTGGACGGCTGCTGCTGGCTGGGCGTTCATCGCTGGATTGGCAGGGCTGCCCATCCGGCCCGGAGTGTTGACGCTCGGGTTGTGGAATTGTGCCTGGGTCGACGCCGTCGGGGTCGCATCCAGACCCCCGCTTTGACGCTTCGTCGGCATCCCGCCTGAGGCGCTTGGTCGCTCGCGCGTCTTCCCAGCTCCGGGTTTTGCTGGAGATGGGGGCGGGGGTTGCGCGGCGTTTAAACGATCGGCTGTAACACCAGGCCTCTGACTGCCGCGCATTTGTGTCCCGTGAAGCTCGCGGGCAGACGAATTTGGGGCAGCGTTGTTGTGCAAATGCTGCTGGGAGGAATAAGACTTGTACTCCCAGCCACGACCATTGTTCAGCTTCATCCAATCATACTCTCCATCTTCGACTTCACCGGCATTCTTGAGGGCCTGCGTGAGCAGGTCGCGGAGGTAATCGTAGTCAGGGGTATCTTCAAAACCGAGGTTGCGAACGTAGGTAAGGTACTTGTTGAACTCTTCTGTATACGTGATTAGCCTTTTCCAAGTATGGAGGGTGAGGTGGTAGATCACGTACCTGGGTATCCTTCACACAGGTCCTTGATTGCGGTGGTTTGCTTCTTCTCTCCAATTTTTTCGTACTTTTGCTTATTGGTTGCAGCCTTCAATCCCTGCCAGGGGAGACCGCCTCGCAAGAAGTACATGAAAACGTGGCCCAAAGCCTCCAAGTCATCTCTTCTCGACTGTTCGCGTCCCAGATGCGTGTTGATACTCATGTAGCGTGCTGTGCCTGACAGCGATTTGCGCTCACGGTAAGGAATGTGTTGCTTGGTCTTTGGGTCTCTGTATTGCTTAGCCATGCCAAAGTCGACGACATGGATCACGTTGGCCGCCTTCGTGCCGGGACGGCCGATGAGGAAGTTATCAGGCTTAATATCTCGGTAGATAAGGTTCTTCTCGTGGATTGTTTGAACTCGGGAGAGCTGCAGGCGATGTTAGGTGCTGCGACGAGACTCCAAATACATGAAAACGCACCATCTGCTTGGCCACCATCACAACGGTCTTGGTAGAAAACCGTCGGTTACAGTGGTCGAAGAGGTCCTCAAGACTGGGACCTAGCAGATCGATGACCAGGATGTTGTGCAAACCCTCCTGGCCGAAATAGTACACGTTGGGGATGCCAGCTACTGCACGTTAGCATGAAAAGATTCTCGATGGAAGTGGGAACATCTCGAAACCTACGGCATCCAACCAAGATCTTGTAGGTCCGGTACTCATCGCGGAGCTGTGGTGCATCGCTCTTCCGCGGTTCCTTTTTTTTTTTTTGTCAGTACGATGATATAGTCTGGGATTATCCCTCTCAATCCATCCAACATACAAATTTGATAGCCACCTGCTGGTTGTTCAACAGGTTTGTTCCTTCGAAAATCACACCGAAAGATCCTTCGCCGATCTTCTTTCCCACTCTGTAGTGGACACCCACTACGTTCGATGACGAGGACGCCATGGATGCAACGACGAGGTCTGGGATTGGGAGGTGAGGAGATTGTCCGTTCAGAGAGCAAGTGCGTAGAGGTTCGACGGCTTGACACGTGCTAGGACATGTGTTAGAGAAGGCAACGACGAATGCGACCCCGTGCAAACCGTCATAGCATATCGGACTGGTGACTACCTACCAGATTATCTCAAAGTAGTTGCTTGGATGCTGAAAGATTATGTATTATTGCAATTCAGTTGACAAAACGACTCATCCCAAATCAATGTTCAAATCGAACCGAGCCAAGGCAGCAAAATCGAAAAACCGTCACAGCGAACAAACGGGCACTGGCAGAGGTCGTCGAATCGAAGGAAGGAGGGAGATAGATTAAAGGCGACGACTGTAATTTCCTTGAAGGTTGTTTTGATCGGGTCGATGGCCTGAGGACTATCTGGGTGCGGGCCGACAGTTGGGGCTGCAGACTGACAGTTGACGCTGCAAGCAAGGGAAAGGAGAAGAAGAGGCCAAGGCGGACGGTCGGCGAACAGAGAGCAAAAAAGGACAAGACTCCCAGGTACTAACCAACTGCGTGGCAGTACGTTAGCCGCGCCGAGCAGCCTTTGATAAGATGCGAGGAGGAAGAGGAGAGGGAAAAAGAGAGAGGGAGAGAGAGAGAGATAGAGGTGTGGGTAGACAGAGTGAAAGGAAAGTGGAAGGGAAGGGGAAACGAGGCGGTGGTTGGCTTTGGATGGTCTGGGGTGAACCTGTGAGAAGCAGGCTGTCACTATCGGGGGGCCATTTTGGGGGGAAGTGGGAAACGCAGGGTAGGATTGGCTCTCAATGGCTGAAAAATTGCAGCCGTGAAAGCGACCGGGAAGGTTTCTAGGGGAGAGACCAGCGGCAGGGACTCGGACTCGCTGTAGGATAGCGTGACCGGGTCTCCGAGAGCCCCAGTTTAAGGCGACCGCCGTTCTTCAGGGCCCAAAAAGACAGCGCTAGTCACAGAACTCACAGACTCAACAGCCGAGTCCGGTCCTGTCGGCCTGTCCTCAATTGCGTTTGGGGCCTTGGGCAACCACGATACCACGAAAGTTAAACCGTGTCGGATCCCAGGAACCTAGGCGGGCACTAATATCTTTTAATGACTGATAGTGGTGTTTTACGCATACCGCCGTCTAGTCCAGACTCCAGAGCTCTTGTTAATACCTAGCGAAGCCGTTCCCTCTGTTGAATGTTCCCTCTCTGCTGTCTCACACCTGGTGGAAAATAAGAAAAAAAAAAAAAACAATGAATCAATTGTTGGAAATGAGGTCACAGAATGAAGTGGGATTCCAATCAATAATGATGATCTTTCCTTGTTACTATGGTGACTATCAATATTGGAGTCAATCGGTTTGTCCCTTGTTTGTCTGGACTCTGGAATGCCCGTTCGAACTTCAACGTTGCAGCTGCTCGAGAGGGTTAGTGTGGCCAGGTCGCCAGGTCATAGGTCGCTAGGTCGCCAGGTTGTTATTTACCGGTAAATACCGGTATCTTACTAGGAAAAATTATATTTTAATTAATAGATAGTTCGCCATGTTATAATATAAAAAATATAAGAGCTGGCTAGGTATCCTAGCGGTAATATATATAATTTCTTATAATTTATCTTAAATAATACTAGTAATACTAGATTATTTTATATTATATTAGTAGCTAGTTTAATCTTATGACCTGGCGAGCTCTTAAAAAACAGGTGTTTTGATATAATATAAAAAATGCGATACCATAATATATTTTATAAATTAGTAGGCCTAGTATTACTAGTAGTATAGGAGTTATTAAGGCTTTTAAAGGGGTATAAATATATATTGAGGACCGGTACCCGTACACCCCCTGACCGTATTCCTACACCCCCTGCCGCACGCTAACCCCAAAACAGTAAGGCCATTAGGTCACGTGATCAAAAATTTCCTACAAGAACTTAGACAAGTAGGTCACGTGATTAGAAAATTGACCGAGAACTTTATTCAAGGTTACTATAGTGTAGAATACCCTAAGTTATTATAGAGTGACCTAATCTCTTTTAACTAATAAGAAGGCTCGATTATAGGCTCGATTGCAGGCTCGTAGAGGCTTATAGAGGCTCGATTAGAGACTTGTGGAGGCTTAATTAGAGGCTCGATTGCAGGCTTATAGAGGCTCGATTATAGGCTTAAAAAAGGGTAGAAGCGCGTTCTATAGTTATAAATGAAGCAACGTGTAAAAGCGGGCTTCTATATCTATAATTAGATATATCGGAATAGTGGTCGGACCGATACCGTGCCCTATACTTTTGCCCTAAATCTAAGCTTTTATAGGAAATTTTTAATCACGTGACCTAATGGCCTTACTGTTATGGGGTTAGCGTGGGGCAGGGGGTGTAGGAATACGGTCAGGGGGTGTACGGGTACCAGTCCTCTATATATTTCTAAGAATAATATATAATATTAATATACTAAAGCCTAGAAGGTTTAATATATTAATCTATATATAGAATATACGCGCCATCTAGCTAATATATATATATATATATAATTATATAATATTAAAAATATATAGTATTACTAGAAGATTCTAGTAATTATATATTACTAATAATACTACCCTATATAACGGGCTATGCCCGGTGGTTGTACTCGGGCCGTCGGGCCCTCATTAATCCGTCCCGCTAGCGCGCTCGCCTATATATTTTCACTATATAGAGTGCCCGCACCATTCCTTTCTTCTTTTCTTCTCTAATAATATTTTTTATATACTAGGCTTATATAGCTTTTAACACATGCGGGACTAGGCCCGTTATATTAAATATCGCTTTATTAATAATAATAATATTAGAATTACATTAATAGCGATAGCGACATCGACAGCGCCTTTACGGACTATAAGGAACCCTATAAATATATAAATAGAATAGAATAGGTTATAAATAAGCCACTAGCGAACCACAGCGAATTTATCGTACTATAAGTAAACTATATATTATAATATTAAATTATAGACCTCCTTTATAGTTAATTATATAGTAAATTACGAACCTAGCAACTCTACTATAAATAATAATAGCTACGTAACAGTAGGTAATAAAATATAATTAGATTTATATAATATTTAATTAGATTAGTCTAATAAGAAGCTTAATAACTATTATATAAAATATATAATATTTAAAAAAGATTAGCTTATATATATATATATATATATATTAATTAAACACGCCTATTAGAATTTATAATATTTTTATATAATATTATTACAGCCCGTAGCTACCGACCTATTCCTAAATTAATATAATAATAATTATTAATTACCCGCGACGCTATATAAAGGCGAAGAAGAATAATATATTAAGGAAATCTATAATAAATATACAGTTCGCCGCGGCCGTGGTTATAAACGCGAATATCTTATTAAATAACGCGGTTACGTATAGCTAATATAATATAATACCGCTAACTTCTAGGAAGCTAAGGCGCTAAATATATAGGAAATATAAAAAATAGCCCGCGTAGAGGCTATAGAGGCTATAGAAATAATATTTATACTATCTTATTATTATTAATAAGTTATATAAAAAAGATAATATAATAGGCTATACCTAGTAATTATATTTAGACCGTTGGGCCCTTATTAATCTATCCTACTAGCGCGCTCACTTATATATTTTCATTATATAAAGTGCCTATACTATTCCTTTCTTCTTTTCTTCTCTAGCGATATCTTTTATATACTAGGCTTATATAGCTTTTAGTATATACGGGACTAGGCCTATTATACCCTATACTAATAATACCTAATCTAAATAGCTATTTCTAGAATTACTAGGTGCTCCTAATACTATTAAACTTATATAAAATTATAAATATATATTATATTATTATATTACTAGTAATACCACCCTATACTAGTAATACCTAATCTATAGAAATACTAGGTGCTCCTAGTATTATTATAATTATATAGATCTATAATATTTTTGTATTTCAAGAGCTCGCCAGGTCGTAAGATTAAACTAGCTAATAATATAATACCACGTATAGAATAATCTAGTATTACTAGTATTATCTAATATAAATTATAATAAATTATATATATTACTATTAGGAGACCTAGCCAGCTCCTATAATTTTTATATTATGACCTAGCGAACTATCTACTAATTAAAATATAATTTTTCCTGGTAAGATACCGGTAAATCCCGGTAAATGACGACCTGGCGACCTGGCGACCTACGACCTGGCGACCTGGCCACCACATAACCCGCTGCTCGAAGCTGGCCGAAGAAGGTCCAAGCTCGGCGGGGCTAGCTAGTATTGACTAGGTACGGTAAAACGACCTCGGGACCCCCTCCGCACCTTACCGCCAACCACCAAGTTGATCGCCAGTCAACAAGTTCTAGTGCGAAGTGCGTTGTCGCTGCGCCAATTTGCCCACCCAGTGGCTCCCGTCTTGTGAAAATCGAGTCCAATCTCCTAGCTCACTCGCGGACAAGCGCCACGTCTGCGACGGACTATGGCTTCTCGTCGTTTTGTTGGCTGTTACCCCTGGGCAATCGGATATTATCAAATACTTACCCGGCTTCAGCTAATTCTGTAGCTAGGAAATCTTTTTGCTAGCGACGAATCGAATCAGAGAATACTCTGCATTCTAGTCTTCTAGATTGTCGACAATATAATATTATGGGGGACAATCGTTCCGCTCGAATCTCATCCTATCCTTCTGGAACAAGCTGCCGACGTATTTTTACTTGTGTGCCTTCTTCGGCCAAGATAAACAAGGACAAAAGAGACCAGCAGACCCACTATGATGGAAACAGAAACATCCTTTGCAAGTTTGGAGTCTTTGGACTCTTCGAGAGCTGGCCTCAGGCCCACCGTACGACGTATGTCTTCATTTTTGTTCCAACAGGATCTGAGTCTCTGACACGTCCTCGACCCAGCGGTGATGGAATCACAAGCTGAGAACTGCTACTGCACGTATGAAACTCGAGTTCTCTCAACCATGCAGGCGCGAAACGACATGTAAAAACGCAGCTGCTTGTTGGACACACTACAGCCAATCTCGTATTCTGACGTTATTTGCATTAATGCAAAGATAAAACAGATTAGCTGGACGTATTGTGAGGTGTCGATGTTTTTTTTTTTTTTTTTTTTTTTTTTTTTTTTGTTGGCCACCATATCAAAGGCGAAGCCGTGCTTTGTTTTCGATTTGCTTCGTCCCCAACTGTCGAATAGTTACTCAGCTCCAGGAAGCTGATATAAGGAAATTGATGGGGAGGGCGACTTTACCCTCGTCTGGATCCCAATCGGTTTGGTTTGGACAAGGTGTTAGGTAGCTAGCTCCATGCCAGGCGTCATCAATATTGACAATTAAATCATCTGTCAGCCTATGTAGTATGTACATACCACATGCCTAACACACTTACGTCACAATTAAACAATGCTTGAAGACCCAGAAGACACGAGGGGAATATTTTCTTTCGTTGCCCTGTTTTCTTTCCCTGTCTTTGCGGAAACAGGTATCCACCGAGATGAGCTAATCTGCAACTGTAAACCAAGTCGTCTGCAATCCAATCTTGTAATCTAGATCGTTGTTCATTACGGCAAGCTCATCAAGCGCTTTTACTCCAAGGGTGATGTTTTGAAGTATAATCTAGTTGATGATCGGTCATGATGAGTATGCCCCTCAAAGTGCTAACTCCCGTCTCTTCGTAGCTACTAATCTACAGTACAGACAAGCGACCATAGGAATTCCCTATTGGCAGATCTGTCGATTGCGAATCAACCTGTCGGTTTTGATTATTGTATGCAGCGAATGGTGAGGAGCTAAATGGTTGCTGCAATGTTTCATTTAGAAAAGAGGAATATCAACAGGAAATATATACAATGCTGGAGTGTGGGTGCATCGGCATATTTGGTTACATCTCTCTCTATTTTTATTATTTATTTATTTCGCCCCCAGGTTTTCCTTCCTTTATTATACACGTCGGAGAAGTAATGTGATAACCTCTTTCATAGATTATTTTATCCTTGAAATCAATCCTTCATCTTGAGTTGGGGGCTTTTTCCCTCCCCCGTCTTTACTGGCCCTTGAACAGTTACTCACGGGAAGCGCCAGTGCACCATGAATATAACAAGATGAGCAGACTGGATCCCGTCGTCCATCAATGATTATTGACCTGGCTCAAGTTTCTCCTACAACAAATACAGGACATCCATGCCAGTCTTCTCGATCCAGTAACAATCCGAAATCATACATGTATCTCGAACTCGTCCAATATATATGCATAGCACCCTTCCGGACGAGCCGACAGGCAAATGAAATACGCAATCACAGATCTTCGGCTGCAAGCTCTTCAGCCTCGCTGACGAGCTCCTCGACGAGGCTATCACCATCATCATCATCATCATCATCATGATCACCTTCTCCGTGCTCGTGCTCGTCCTGGTCTTCATCGCTGCTTGTGCCGCTTCCATCACTATCACCCTCACTACCGGGATCATAATCCTCTTCCGCCTCATCCTCTTCGTCTTCAAGCTCCCACCGCGCCTTCTGAAGCTCACTTTCCTCGTTGGCAGCATCTCCAGCATTACCGTCAGCACCTTCCTCCGTCTTCGCACCAATGACATAATATCGCTTTGCGCGCCGGGCCTCGGCCAAACTAGCGTCCTGTAGACCATGTCTTTTGATGTATGTATCGATACCAGCGAAGTCTGCCTGGTCAAGCATCGAGAACTCGAATTCCTGCGTCTCAGCGCCGGTGCTGGTCGTCGGCCGAGCCATGATGTTGAGATTGAACGTTCGTTGAAGAACGGAGGTGTAGGAGATTGAGTCGATGTTCTCAAAAGCGAAGAACAGGAGCGGCTTCTTAAAGCCGAAGAAAATCCCCGTAGAAAGGAAGAACAAATAACCTGAAGCAGAGATAATGTTAGCCATACAGAGCTTACATGGTAGCATCCCCTGAACCTGAGGTGGGCTGTGAGGTACCTTCTTTGCTACCACGGAAGGCCTTCACATGGAAAGCCTTCTCTCCCTTCCGATGCGCCTCGGGCATGGCACTGACGAACTCCCTCTCGTCAGGTCGCACGACCTTAGTCTGCGACAGATTATCGTTCAATATCCGCCGGATTAGATTCTCGGCCGTCTCCTTGCCATCGTTACCAATCTGCTGCCCCGTCCCCGTAAAGGCGGCTTTGGGAGGTCCATCTTGGACGGTCCAGACGATCGATTCGGGGACCGTTTCGCCCTGGGGAGGAGGATTGATCCCATCGGCGTACTGGGGAATGACGCAGAAGTTGAATTGTCGCTGGGTCTTTTCTGGGACTGGAAGGCACAGAATATGTTCTGCGTCACCAAGAACCATTAGAAACAGCAACAAGAAACTGTATGATCAATCATTCCTGGATACTCACGGATCCTTTCCATGGGGACACCGAATTCCACTGCTTTCGACGCCTGATTCCTTGCACGGAGGATACCGCGCCCGGCGGTTATCTCGAGCGTGAGCTTCTTGCGCTGCGGGACAGCGAAAGAGAGATCCTGAACATAAAATTGTAACGACGCATCGGCGTCCAGATCGACCGAGGAGGCGCTGTTTCCTGCAGCGTCGCCGTTTTGTAGCTTCCGCTTCTTCGCAGCTGGGCCCTCGTTGGCAACTTGTATAGGCAAGACGGTGGTGTTCGAATTCCTGGCCAGCAGGCTGGAGGTGTATTGAGCGATGTCCTCGAATAGAGATGCATGTTGTGGAGTGGTGCCTGTTAGGGAAAAACAAATGAACGTACAGCGATTAGTATCTGTTGTATTTTGTCCCATCTGTCATTGAGCATTTACGTACCGATCGCATCGTAGACTCGCTTTTTGAGAGAGGGTTCCGCGGCGAATGCCTCATCAATGGCGGGGATATTGACAGGGACATTATTGGCAGCCGTCGAATTTATCGTAGCGAACGCCATCTTGGTGAGCGACGAAAAGCCCGAAAGGAAAAAAAAAAAAAAGGGTTTCAAGGATGGAGGGAAGGAAAAAGGTCGGGCGGATAACCTTTGATCTTCATCCCCTGCCGTCGCCAGTAGGTAGGTGCGGAGTGTGCTCTCAACCATGGGCGAAAGCGGCGGTAACATTTTGTCCATTACTCGAGCATCATGCAAAATTCTTGAAACAACCCAGTAAACGGAGGAACTAAATTCGTATTGACCTGGTACAATGGAATCCTATGCTACAATACAGTTGTATACATGTTTCAAGAAACAGAACGTGAAAAACAAATAGACCTGCTCGTCCGCCCATCATACTTTAAGCCGTCCCCTCTGTTTTCTTCTGCGCATTCTGCTTCATGAAACGCTCGATGAAATCGACTGTCTCAGGGCTCATGATCGGATTGCCATCGGCATCACGGCTCTTTTGATTCAATTCCTCCTTCTCGGCACGCTTCATGGCCACGTATTCACCCCTTGGTGTCAACAAAGACATGCTCTGAAGATATTCCCTTCTGTAGTCTTCCAACTTCTTGGCTTCAACCCATTCGGGATCGTGTCGTGTCCGGTATTTTGAGAACTTGTTGCGAAGCTCATCCAGAACGCTAGGAGGGAATGGCGCATAATTTAGCGATGGCACCCAGGTTGGCGTCTCGACTTCCATACGTAGTGTATCCCAATCTTGATCCTGCTGGGGTGGAGGTTCATCGCGGGGCCATGGAATCTCAATGTCTTCGCCGGCAATGTATCGGGTGTGTCTGGGAGTATTCGTAAGGTATTCACGCTCGAGGAAGGGCTCTCCACCGTAAACGTGTTCCACCAACGTGTCACGGGTGTTTCCAGTTTCTGGATCGTCCAGAGCAACGACAAGTCGGATATCGTCAATCGGGATGGGTAGGTTCAAAGTCTGGACAGGCTTCCTGCGTCCGTGGGCTTCGCTTAGCCAGTCGGGAAAATATACATCGACCTACATAGGAACGATATTAGAATGTCACGGCGATTTACAAGGCAAGCGCCGGCGACTGGGTAGCGGAGGGGATCTTGGAAGGGCATGCATACCTCATTGAGATCCTTGAGAATGACAGTCTCAGTCTCCGGGTCCACTCGAGTAATTTCACTGATCTGGCCCTTTTCTCTGCCCTTGATCACACAGACCCGGTCTCCCGGAGCAAAATTGATGAATTTCCGTCGGAGATGCTCAGGAATCGTCGGAGGGTTCATTGCGTAGGGTTGCAAGGCACCGTAGGATCTCCCCTCTGGACCGGCATCTCGTTTGGGGGCAAGCGGTCCTCGCAGCCAATCTTCACGACGTCTTTCTCGCTCGGCGCGCAAGTTGTCGAGTTCCCTGCGCTTGTAATTAAATTGCTGCTTCAGATAATACTTGAACTGCTCGCGTTGGGTATTTTTGGTTGCTCTGATCGCCTTTCGCTTGGCTTGATTCCTTGCCAAAGCTGTCCTTTGAATGACCTTCTGCATTTTGACTGTGGTGGAAGAACAATGGCCGAATGGACTTTCGAGGTCATCCGACGGCTGTATGAAGTTGCTTGACTGGAAAATTGCAGCCCCATCCCAGGCACGTGATCACCCCCGGCTGCCCGGGGCCAATGTTTGCATTCCAAACGCCGTGACTGACACTTATCATCGATCTACTGTATTACAGCTTCCAATTCTACCTAGGGAAATGAATAAGCCTTTTGGGGAATTGGACGACACTGTCTCCTATGACTGTCAGGTATTGTATTTTTGTGTCATCTTCTCAGTCTGATAATCTACTTACATTAGCCCAAGTGACTACGTGTTGTGCAGCCATAGAATGTGGACCACAAAGATGTTCACAGGGCATGACTGCCTCCCCACGGGGTTAGATACAAATGATAGAAACCGAATCTTAAGACGAGACGGGATTATTTTTTGACCGCTCTTTCTACATATATACTTTTCCATTCATACGCCGATGACATTTCTGCTCTTCAGGGACCGAGCCACAGGATATCTTCTTTGGATAACGACGCTAGTCCGACAATGAGGATCATCGAATCACAACATCTAGTCTACTCCGTACATAACCAATTAATCAAACTGAAGGACGATGATTATCATTCTAACCATGACTAGGATACTTTAGGATGGTACCAATTGCTGCAAGACTCGTCTTCCGCACCTTTTGCCAGTGCCATCTGTGGCTGTGCAACCCCCGAAGTCTGCCTTGGTCCACCACATGCCACCAGAAACTACCACTCTATAAGGGATCAAGGTACTGTACAATATTACTGGGTACCGCAGAAATAATGAGCCAGGGCTGGTCCCCGAATAGGAAAGCTTTGTTTCAGATGACGTTTACTCCTGGGAAGTTGTGAACTTGTGGTACTCCGTACATCAATCCGGCACCGCCATAAATGATAGCTGGTGCCATTTCGGACCTACTACTTGAGTTAGGACAAGAACAACAGGGGTCTAAGCAGATATTGTCGCTGGGTTGGCCATTCCATGTGGACATTTGCTGTTGTAGATACGAATGGCAGGTGATAAAGAATAGGTTGTTGATCTGTAGCAAAGGCCAATTGCAGGAAGCGTCGGTCGGTCAATTTTCAAGTGTCCCTGAAATCACTCCAGCTGTTAATTTGTTTCCTCGACTTCTTTCCATGACTACTCCAGAGGCTCCATAAATCGTATCGTTTCGAGAGGATCAATTGTTTGTCCGGGAAAAGGCATACGAAGCCTCAACCCATCAGCGGATTCAAGCACAGGGGTTCGGAGCTGCCTCCCGAATGATCGACAATCACTCTGGGAGCAAGCATCTTGCCACGATGGTAACTGCCATGTACTGTAGAGAGCAATCAATTGCATTGCACCTTTGGATCTGGAGGCACAGACAGCCAACACTCAATCCAGGAAACGATGAAGATCGTGCGTTAAGCAAGTTTCGGGAAATGAAAGGTCACCTAGGCCGACTATTGCCAGGACTCTTGGAGCACGGACAACAAAATACGGGGTACTTCTTTTGGCAGCGCATCGGAAATTCAATAGCTCAATGACGAAGCCCCGAAGACTCCTAACACCGACCTCGGGATACTCCGTAGTCGACAGATTTTACATGAATACCATCTAAACCAAAGCTCTTGCACTAAGTTTAGAAAAAGAAGGAAATGTAAAAAATAGAAATGATAAATTTAGCGACTCATATCCCAAAATAATTATATACTCCGTACTGGTGGTCGATAAGGACCCGTCCGGCGTCAAGGTAATAAACATCAGCCACACCAATAAACAATGGATACGGAGAAGCCAAGGGGGTGAAAGGAGATTTAAGGGGAACGAGGTTAAGGGAGGCCACGGAACAACCTGGACGGATTACACATGCACAACTCCAGTGGAAGAGGAAAAAAAGAAAACAAAAAAAAAAGTACGCAGCAACTGCGAGGACAAGAAGCGTCAGCTAAGCGGGCCAAGAGCCAATTCAAAGAAAGTCTCCAGCCACGGTGGCTTCTTAGTGCTGTCCTGTCTGGCACAAGTGGCAGGCCCAGTTTTATTATTTATTTTTCTTTTTGAGTAAAGGGAGCGAAAAAGGGAGCAAAGGAAATAAAAAGAAAAGTAAGAGATTGCGATAGAAGAAAGCAGACAATAAATTAGGTAGAGAAGTAATAAGACTGTAAAAAAGTGTTTGCATATAAGCCACACATGTACAGCTGCAGCCTAGGGCGACTTTTTTTTTTTTTTTTTTCTTTCTTTTCGTTCTGGGATCTGCTGGGGCTGGGCAACGCAGTGTGTCGCTTGCCGGTCCGCCAACCGTCTCCTCTGGCTCCCGCCTAGCCTCAGCGGCGACGGAACTCACCTGAAATACTGCCGGGGGGTAAACTGAACTGAGTGAACTCTGGCCCAGTGAGGCCAACCGCCGATAACCTCTCTCGTGCTTCCGCCTAGTTGTCTTTCCATACAACATCCACTCCCGCCCACCCTCATTATTCCATCTATCCTTCTCCGTCAACCGATTCCCCTGGAAGCTAATCTGCCTTCCTTTTCTTACATCCAACTCATCGACTGAGTCTTCTTTTTCTAGTCAAGTCTATCTTTTTCCTTCGTCACCCTTTCATCCGTTTCCCGTTGCGCCTACTCCCTACACCGTATGTGATAACCCTTTTCCCCCCGGGCGCCTGACCTGTCCCCTTCCAGTGAAATCAAACCTTCACCACGACACGTCAACAACTTGCAACATCTTCCATCTTTATGCGTTGCTCTTGTCTATTTGCTCCATATATGCTATCTGCTCGTCACATACTGACTTGAGTTGCTTCTACGTTAAAGATGGCCGAAATTCGCCGCAAGCTTGTCATCGTTGGCGATGGTGCCTGCGGTAAGACTTGTCTTTTGATGTGAGTTCTTTTCATCCAAGTCCCTCCCGATAGGCTTCACCTAGCCAGCAAAGGGATATTCTGGTAGGCTGACGTCAATTTTCTGGCAGCGTTTTCTCGAAAGGCACCTTCCCTGAGGTTAGCTCCCTTCGTGCTCGCAGCTCGAGCTCTGATAATGCATCTTACACCATGACACAATCGCCATGACCTACACAAAGTGTAATAGCTCGCCAGCATAGCTCACGTTCTATCATAGGTCTACGTCCCCACCGTTTTCGAGAACTACGTTGCCGATGTTGAAGTTGATGGCAAGCATGTTGAGCTCGCTCTTTGGGATACGGCTGGCCAGGAAGACTACGATCGTCTCCGTCCTCTTTCCTACCCCGACTCCCATGTTATCTTGATCTGTTTCTCGATTGATTCGCCCGATTCGCTCGACAACGTCCAGGAGAAGGTGGGTCTCTCAATAGTCTTGGAAATTTAGCGGGATGAAAAGAACATACATGAGATGTCGAACGGAAATGGAAGGCATGACAATCGGATTTTGATGACTGACATCGTGCTTAGTGGATTTCCGAAGTCCTTCACTTCTGCCAAGGTCTACCTATTATCCTTGTTGGCTGCAAGAGTGATACCCGTACCGACAGAGCGGTGATTGAGGAGCTTCACAAGACCTCCCAGAAGCCGGTCACTCCCGAGCAGGTACGAAACTGTCATGACAATTTCGCCTTGTAAGTGCAAGGTTGTTGCTGACGTTTGTGACTAGGGTGAGGAAGTGCGCAAGAAGATCGGAGCATACAAGTACCTTGAGTGCTCTGCAAAGAAGGGCGATGGTGTCCGCGAGGTCTTCGAGGCTGCCACCCGTGCTGCCCTCCTGACCAAGGCCCACAAGAGCAAGAAGAAGTGCACTATCCTGTAAACTAGTTTATCCCCTTCGCAAGGTCTTTTTTAAAGAGGAGATTTTCAACGGATAAGCTTCTCGAACGAACGGTGTTTCTCGAAGGAGCACGTCCGTTGGCGTGTTGTAACGTGTGCCTGGGCACGGTACGGATAATGTTCAATTACGGGCACGCGGGCTCCATGGGATTATCTGGTTCTCGCAATTTGGTCGACTTTCTTATTTTGCAGAATTTGTCTAGGGAGGCGTTGTCTTCATGACTCGGGGGTTTTTATTTTTGCGGCTCTCCATGGCGCCTACTGGGCGATTCGATCAATCTGGCAATTCCCGTTGCTGCCAAGAACCATGATTGCTGGAGCGATGGAGATCGAAGTGAGCTATTGAGGATGGCGTTTTCTCGTGTGTTGTCCCTCAATCATCCTGGGGGGTTGAACAAGGAAGTCGGAGCTGCGTGATAAGGTAGATTATCCTATCACTTCAGGTTTCTCCAGCAAAGAGTCCTCTTCTTGTTTTTCCTTTTTCTTTTGTTGTTTTCGTTTAAGAGAATGCATGGAATTATTTTTGGTCCTGAGCTGGTTCATTTCTAGTCATTCATCCCGGGATGATGAAGGATATGTTCCCACTCTCTCTGCTCATCAAACTGCTGTTATCTTGGTTACTTGCCCCCTTTCCCTCGATTCCCAAATTCTAATTATCATCAACCTGCTTCTCCTTTTACCCTAATGTCAGTTTCCTTCCTCGCACATGTGCCGTGGCGTAGCAAATCTTGGTTCCACTTGATACAGCAAATACGTTGTTTCTATTTCTGAATGATGAACTCGATATCGCATTCTCAGTGTACCCCGTGTGCATCACGGACGCAGTTCTCGCCATCATTTCTGTGGAATCCTGCAGCTGCGCAGATACGTAACATTCAGCGACCAATTATATGGGGCGATGGACCAGGCAAACATGCAGCCACAGCCATTTGTAAGGCGGCTTCTCACCCATGGTCAGCATGCACTCCGGACGAGGCGACCGATTACTGTCCATGATCTGGGAGGAAAAAGAGCCCTCAAATCCAACAACTATCTGAAAAAGAACCCTGACAATCCGGTTTGCGTCAGCTCACATGCTAGCATGGCACATGCAATACAAAACCGATCTAGGATTCGCTGAGTGCCCACACAGTGAACCCTAACATGGAGTTTGGAAGTCATAAACGATGCCTCAATATAGATAAGGCTGAATACTGCTTGTATCCGTCCAGTATTGTTCGGTCAATTAAATACATCTCATTTCTTACGACTTCTTATTCCGCGTTTCCCAAGCTTGAGCGACGAAAAAAGAAATCATCGATTCAGACTCAACAGATTCTCGATGTACCTCCTAGCATCCAGCCCCAATCCTTCCGCAAGCTTCCCTGGCCCCATGTCAGCGCGGGACAACGATCGCGCCTGTAAGCCCGGCGACGACGCGCCGCCCAGGTCCCTGAAGAACCTTGTTCCGCTACCGGTGCGTGCATGGCTCGATGCCGAGGCATAGTCGCTCGCTTTGCGGATCAGAAATGCTTCTTGTGGAGGAGCGTCGGTTTCATGGATAGCGGGTTTACTATGTTCAATTTGCTCCTCTTTCCCTAGATCTCCTGACATCCGGACCCAGACGATCCACCAGCCGCGACTGGTCTTGCAGGTCCTTTCGACCTCGAGCGGCCGGGATCGTGTTTCGATGTACGTGCTCAGAAGCCGATGGTGCACGTTGAGACTCTCGACGCGGGGCCAGTGTGGGTGGTTAAAGTCCCGGGAGGTGGAGGGTTCGATGGGTTGGTAAGGAAGGCCTAGGTCGGGGATATTGGGGATGGAAGATCGAATTGTGAGGTTCGAAGGGTCATAAACTAGGTCGTATACCGGTTCCGGCTGGGATTTGGTTGAAAAACGTTTCTTGGAGTCGAAGGTGTTCTCGGACATGGAGATCCGTGAAGATGCGGTCGCGGGTGATGTAGACGTTAATAGAGGTTTCTGGAGAGGCCCTAGTTGGTGGTGGATGGTTTGGTAGAAGGAAGGTGTCGTGAGAGATGGAGTGTCGAGTTCGAAGAGGAATGTGAATATGAATGGTTGATGCTGTGTTATCGTCAGTGTTATAACACTGGTATGATAATGAATGGTAACCCAAAGACATATCTGGGCCTAGTGACATACTATGTAGACTACTGCTTGCAGGTGTTTCATATCTCCAGAGGATGCAAGCCGTAGATGGAGGGTTCTTAATGCTATCTTGCCGTTCGAAGTATCTTGTAAACCCATATTCGGGTCGTTGGTTTCGGATGTTTGATCGTTGGCTGTGTCCATGTCGTCGCGTAATCCGATGATGAACCTTCCAAGACTCCCATTCTTGACCTTCGCTTGATCTGTCACGTTTCTCGGAACATCTTCATCCGGTTTTTCTTGAGCTTCAGGGGCAGAATTTGTCTGCTTGACTCCGTCCTGTGACCCGTCCTCTTGCTTCAATGCAGTGACGCGAGGGTGGGTGCTGGGCGTTTCCGACGAGAAGCCCCAAGAGGAACCGTAGCCGAGTGTGAGGTATTTCATGAAGGTCTCTGTCCCAAAACCTGACCAGTCGCTTCCTCGTTCGCTTCTGTCTGGCGTGCTTACGCTACTTGCGCGGGAGCTGCTCTTGTCCACAGCGCCTTGACGAGGGGATATCCCCGTCACAAGTGGACGTGGTATCCCGGGTGAGAAGCTGCGATCTGGCGCCTGAGGCTGGAAGGGATCTGTTATAAGAGGGGGGGAAGTAACGTCTCTTCTGGACAGCCTGCCACGCCTCTTTCGGTGCTTTCGACGTCGAGGGGAGCTTGGATCTTCGCCAACTCCATATGCATCATCGCCATATCTGTATATCCACTCCATCCACTGGGAAAGCTGCACCAGGGAGAATCTTGAGATGGCACCCACACCGGAGAATATGACTCCATCTGAAGGCCGAGGATAGCTGTCCAAGCCAAGCCAGGGGGTTTGGTCATTCAATTGCGTTGCACTGTCATTATCATTCGTTTGTTTCGGCGAAGCAAGATCCTCGACCTGCGTAGGTGCATCGCCGAATCTCGAAACGACTAAATCCACCAGCCCGTCTGTTCTAGTCACGAAATCTTCGAGTACCTCTCTTTCTCCGCTTCCCCATTCCTCTTCTCCCACACCAATGCCAAGTTCACCTCCCGCGGAGAGTTTTATACCGTTGAATATTTCAACGACAGGGTTTCCGCAGAGGAGGATCTCCCAGTTCCAAACGAACTTTTCCCAAAACCGCTCAAGAAGACGGCAAAGTGTGAGCCTTCCCACACGGCGGTATAGAGCTTCCAGCGTAAAGTCGTGGTGGAGAAGAAACGTAGAATGGGCGCGGCGAAGTTGTTGGATGAGTAGCTGTGGTGGGCAAATCTCCCGGGAAGAATATTGATGAGAAGGAGATGCCGAAGTGCCAGCTTGTGAGGTGGATTTGCTAGCAGGTTCGAAAGGGAGTCGAGTAAGGTCGATTGACTGAAACGATTCTGTCAGCTGTGGTCATGTCCCGCCAGCATCCCAACGAACATACAGCCAGAATCCACCAGTCTTTCTCCAGTTCGTGCAGAATAATTCGAGATCTATCCGTCTCCACATAATCGACTGGTTTTCCTTCCGAGAAGTTTCTGAGGCCTCTATCAGTACAACCACATCCAACATACTCGGAAGTTCTCTAGAGCGATCGTCCCACCTGGCGAAGCTCACCATGCCCTGCGCCAGGCCTATCTGGCGCAACTTCTCGTTCCCTTCGTCTTTGCTCTCTTTATCATCATTCTCAGCAGCAAAGCTTTCGGCTCGTCGCAATAGGCTGGATCGGGAGGTATAGAAGACGACCTGATGGTCTATCGTTTCGTCGGTCGGACCAAGAAGAGGGTTGTAGATCGCGACAAATGAAACCTGCGCTGGGACTACCGAAGCAGCGTCGCTTTCGGGCATTGCATCGTCGGGATGTGCGCCTGTACGTCACTTGCAAGGCGGTACAAAAATCAAAGAATCGAAGTAACCATCACTCCGTGATCGAGACCATGCTCGATGTTCACCTGGGGGTGATGTGATGGGGTGACATCACGTGGGGGGGGTTATCGATAGCAAACGGCGCGACTCGCCTCCAACTAGATGCAGTTTAGCTTCCGGAGCTTCAGCGCGGAGATTCTTTGGCAGCTGTTTCCCAGATCATAGGCATTGTTTGTCGAAGCCATGATTTTGTCCGGGCATCCCAGGATCCTCGGTCTTTTCAGGCGAGTGCAAAGCCATGGATGCTATGCGCAAAGGTTTCTTACCACCAAAGCATACGACCCCCTTCGCATTCTCTTCTGCGGATCAGATGAGTTCAGCATAGCTTCCCTGAAAGCTCTCCATGACGAGCATTTAAAGCGACCAGACCGAATTGCCTCAATCGATGTGGTGTGCAGACCGGGGAAACGAGTTGGAAGAGGTCGCAAGATAATTCGAGAGGGTAATTCTAGGGAAACGACTTTTCTGGCAGTTTGTTCGGGAATTTAACTTGGACCTTTCGCAGTTCCCATCAAAGCGGCGGCAACGGACCTGGCTCTTCCAATTCACGAGATAGATACATTCAGGGGCTGGGCGGTAATGCTTATCTTTCACTTCCTACTTCGCATATTACTGACAGTTCTAGCCACCTGAACTTCCTGGCGGTCCGATCAACCTCATCGTGGCCGTCTCTTTCGGGCTCTTCGTGCCTCCGCGACTACTCAATGGCGCAAAGTACGGAGGGCTGAATGTGCACCCTTCCTTACTTCCTGAGTATGTGCCTTGCTGCCATTGATCATCTGAGGACCTGGGCTTATAGGAATGTCTTAGTTTCCGCGGTCCCGCACCTCTGCATTACACTCTCATGGCCGGCAGAACCAGAACTGGAGTCACGCTCCAAACTTTACATCCACAACACTTCGATCATGGTTTCATTCTTGCACAAACCCCGTCGCCAGGAGTTGAAATACCGAACCCCGAGTCCTGTACAGTTCCTGAGTTGCTCGATATAGTTTCTCCCATGGGGGCGCAGATACTCGTTGATGGCATCAGGAAGGGGCTATTCCTTCCTCCGCTAGAAAATGCTGGGTGGCGTGGCTCCGAAAGAGAAGAGCATTTGATACATGCGGCCAAAATAACGCCCGAGGATCGGCATATTGACTGGGCTAATTGGGCTTGGACAGAGATCAGCAGGCGGAATCGAGTCATCGGACCGCTGTGGAGTAAGGCTCTTGTGTCAACTGATTCATCTGTTGGAACTTCTTCTTTCCAGCAGAAGAGAGTCATCTTCACTGATATAGAAGAAGTAGAAGCACCTGAGGGGAGCGATTTGCTTTCGCTTGTCCCAGGATTGCCGTTCGTGGAAGGTGCTCCCCCATTTGATTACACACAGGAGAAAGGGCTCTATGTCTTCACGCGCGATGGCAGACTCATCCGTATACACCAGATGAAGGTGGAAGGAGAACGATCTGCAGACGGCTTTCGGGCCGCTTTGAAGGCACGAATGATCAGCAACCGAGCTGTGCACTTAGACGATTACCAGTTTACGCCATTCTACAATCCTCTCCAATGAGCCAAGGAAACACCACGCTTGCGATTTTATGTTACAACTCTAGCATGATGATACCCAATACAATGTCTTATCTTTCAAGAATCGTGTGAAATGCGTCGCATCCCATGCACTACCCATGCCACTTCACATTCGATTGCGTCTTATTTGATCGCGAAACCGGAGTCTGTTGGAACTTGGAAGTCAGCCTTGCTTTTCACGGCTGAAAGTCGGAGTCCTTACCGATCTGTATGGACTGTCCAGTCATAGAAGTGTTCTTGGCGATCATAGGGTATACGCTAGTGGTATCTTCCACCTCGGCCTGTTCGTCGTCTTGTCAAAGATTGTGCTCCATGCTTCGGGGTGTTTTGAGGGCCCTACCAGTCTTCCGAGGACGGTCTTATCTGTAAATGCCTGGATCTTTTCCGGCGGAAACCGTTGGCCCTGGAACGTCTCAGCCATGGTACTTCCATAGCCGCACTGGGCTCAAGTGCAATATGGAGATCGTAACTCACCCATTCTGTGAGCAACAAACCAGGGAGTACAGCATTGACCCGGACTTTGCTGCCTTGCGTTTGTGCCAAGCATTTCATTAGATGCAGCCCTGCGTCATCATCATCATCATCAGGATTTTCTCCCATAATTATCTGGAAATCTATCGAGTGGTGTCAGGTGGACCGTTCTTACCTGCCGCTTTCGTGACTGAATATGCCAGACTGCTTCCACTCGGTGTGATAGCCTACATCAATACGGATGAGTTCGCGGGTCCTGCTTGTCGTGTCGTTGCTACTTACCGCAGTTGACGAGGTGATGATGAAAACCCCGCCCTCCGGGTTCGTGTTGAACGTTGGCAGAGCGGCCTTGAAGAGGTAAAGATTCCCTTGACGTTGGTTGACCAGCACTAGACGGAGTGTTTACTGGTCAGCAATGTCACTCGACAGAGATGCTTGCCGAGAGAGCTACCTTATCCCAATCCTCATCGTCCATCGCGTCCAAATCACTGAACGTCGTCATTTTTGTCCAACCCTTATCATGGCCGTTAGTGCAGAAACCCCAAGGCAAGCGTGATACTTACTGCGTTGGAGATCACAATATCAACACCACCCAATTTCTCGATGGTAGTTTTAACACAGTTCTTGCAGTCACTCTCGAGTCCTGCGTCCTGAAACCGAACAACGTTAGCGATGCCATAACAGAGTCTTATTTATGCAGGCCACATGGCTATTATGCCAGACAAGAGAAACGTACACCCTTTATAATTGTCGTTCTCACTTTATATTGAGACTCGATTTCCGCGGCGACCTTTTCAGCCGTTTCTCTGTTCGAGACGTAATTGATGGCGACGTTGCAGCCCTCGGAAGCGAACTTTTGAGCCACGAGGGCCCCCAATCCCCTATTAGCCATATCAGCATGACATTTTCCCTTGTTGGAGAGCGATCACCTACCGCGATCCTCCAATGATCAGGACATTTCGACCTTGCAAGGAGTAAGGCATGGCTATCTTTTCTGCGGCAACGCTTCAATTCAGAGGAGAATCGAAAGTTGACAAAGCCCAAACACTACTTAACTCTAGCTTAGTCCTTCGTAGGAATTGAAGTGTGTTCGGTGAACTATGGCAATTGTGCAAGCCAACAGACGCGGGGTGTCTGACATACCCAGAGGCAGGTATTTGCGAACCTCGGGATTGGTTCCGATGTCTGGCTTATTAGGTAGGTACCTAACTCCGGCAGAGTACCTATTTATGTAATGGGTCTAGTTTGTATCTGACTGATATTATTCGTCGATTGATGTTGTTTACACGATCTTCAAGCGGTTGTTCCCAATCCATGATCTACCAGAATCTGGGTTGAAGTATGTAACGTACTGTATATAACAGAGTTATACTGCTCTGAAATACCAAGGCCAAGCAGTGGAATTAGAACATTCAGTCCTCCATGGAACTTCTCTACCTTTCAAAAGTGCATACTCACCCCACCAGACGGACAAGAATGAGGGGGCAATCTCCAACGGAAGAAGTGGGGGAATCTCCTCCCGAGGTCGGCTTTCAAGTTAACGACTTTACTGATCGTCTGTGGTTCCACTTTCTAAATCGATGATCAATATGATCAAGTTCTAAACGAATATTCTATATTTATGAGATAACGCGGAGATACAGATTCAATGCTAGCTGGGTATACCACAGGCCGCGCCCATTCAATCCACAATCGTCCCGACGTATTCCGTCTTCCTCATGCCCTTCCAGGCCTGCTTCCCTTCTAGAGCAGGCCACTGCACGAGGAATCGGTCGACAAACGGCAACAATAGCTTTCCCGACAAGCTCAATGTGGTGACACGGGCCCAGGATTCGACGAAGATAGTACGCAACGGAGATGCCAGGACGTCCTCTCGTGCACCAGATCTGTGTGATGAAACGGGTGAAACCAAACCATAATGGTACAGACGGAGGAATTTAGCAGCAAGAACGACACAAACTGCAGTTGCAGGTCCGTTTGTCAGGATCAAATCCGGGTAAGGAGAGCGGGCCTTGCGAGCAAGCGATTTCTGGTCGCCGTGTAGTCCGCGTAGCACGAGAAGACATGCCCAGAAGCATTGGAGAGTCGAGAAAGGTGCGGTGAGGTAGGATTGATGGACGCGACGTGCGCGAGGGACAGTAACAATACTGTAGGACCCCGAGAGATCGTCCTGAGCAGAAGCCTCCTGTCCATTCGGTGTCTGTATTCGGTCTAGGAGACTTGTTTCGAATTCCGCAGCCTTTGCAGCGCTGAAGTTATCTCCGGAACTCACCACGTAGGTCCGGTAGGTATATACAGTTGGATCCAGTCGCATGCGTCGTAGCATGGAGAACATTTCGGCAGTATGGCCGCCACTGCCTAGGACGACGAGAAGATGGGTAGGGGTGTGTTTCGATCGCCATTTGGGCACCTTGGTGTTTTGGGAGATGGAGAGAGCGCGGATGAGGATCTAGATGGCCCCGTAGTAGGTTAGATAACTGCGCGGATCATGTGTTTGGCGCTTTAAGGGGGGTTGTGGAAATAGAATCCACTCACAAGGAGGATAGTTAAACCTGTCGCAAGTGAAGGTACGACAACCCAGAGAATGAGGGTTGACAATGACAGCTGCCATGAAGCCATGGCGAACTGTCAGCCTTCTAGCTTAGTAGACGCGTCACAGTCAAGATGAATCGACCCTGTAGTCAGTGTTGTAGAAAATCAATAGCGCATTTTCGCGTTGTGTTGCGCTTGCCCGAGAACGAGTTGCGGACGTTGAGTTGAACTTCTGGGAGGCCTCCGGGAGGTTGAGAGCAGCTTGCTGTTGCTTGTTGCTATGCAACACCACTAAAAAGCTGCAACTGTCATTGAGCTTTCATCCTTCTTCCTTTTACATCCCTCATCCACAGCTTTTAAAGCAGAATTCGTTCGAAGAACTCGAAACAAAGCAAGTTGTCTTCGATATTTGAACATCAAAGGCCAGTTTTGGCATAACCTGCAGCAGATCCACACGTGGTCCGTGCGCCGTTCGGCGATTATCTTTCGGTTCTTTCTTAACTCCTGCAAGATGGCTGTGATTGTCGTGCAACACCTTTCTTCGCCGCTAGCCTACGTCCTTAGTCTCCTCATCCATGTTTGCCAGCTTGTTTACATCATCATGGCACCTCTTTTCCTCAAAGGACTGAATTGCTTCTATTGCGGACGATGGTCTGCGCACGCTGAGAAAGGTCTCATTCGCAAATGGCAGTGTAAACATTGCGAGGCCCTTAACTACTTGGACGAGGTGGGTCTTTGATCCCTTTGTTCTGGCTTCTCCCAGTCATCTATTATATGGGCATACTAATGAATATCGTGAATATTAAAGAAAGGAGAGATCACCGACCCGCCTGCCGATGAGACAAATCCAGACGCATACGGCGCCGGAGAGTCGAATCGACCCTTCGAATCCGTCGAGTTTACAGAAGCCGGCTTGTTTTGTTCCAAATGCATTCGAAACCAACACCTGTTCACGACTGCTCTAGCATCTTATTTCCCTGCTGCTGAAGACCCGACATATCCTGCTTACGAACGAGAATTCCCCAAATTCCGAAAGAACTTGGAAGAGCGATACCCACAGGTTTGCGATAAATGCGAGCCTCTTGTGAAGGCGCGTATCCGCCAGGCGGGTTACGAAGCCAAAGCAGATCACCTTCGACGCATGATGGACCGTAGCAAAGCTGGACGAGCAGCTAGACGGGCACGGAATCGCAACTGGAGAAGTTGGCTCGTCTCTGCGGGAGCCATTGCTTTCTGGGGCAGCGTTGCTGGCCAACTCCTTTGGGACGTGATGAGCGCTCTGGCTGTTGGCCAAACGTCACCCGAATTTAAATCTCCTTTTTCACTGTCCTCTCTACTGTCATGCGCCTACGAGTCTCCAAGATTGCGACGAATTCCGACCCATTGCTCATTCGATCTGGCACCACATGCGGGTATTGCCCTTGTCGCCGGCATTGTATCTCTTTGGTGGAACCCGAAATTACGATTGAAAGTTGAAGGGCGTGGTGGAAGATTTGCTGGCCTCGGCGAGTACTACAAAGTGCAATTGATTGTCATGGTAGTGAGATGTGCATTCTGGGCCGTTCTTAAAGACCCTTCATCGAGCGGACTGCAACAAAACCTACCACCAGCTCTCCATTTGTTCATGATTGTCTTCACGCTCTTGGTAAGTGTTTTTGCAACTTCCCTTCTGTTACTTCTGGTATGCTTACAAATTCCTTCAGTCTGTCATCGCATCTCGACGTATTATCCAGTACGACACTCGTCCCCTCGTTAATTGGTCTGAACCGATCCCAGAAGCGACTTCGAAACAGATCATCGAAGCGCCCCGAATGCAGGCCAGCGACAGCAGAAGATCAAATACTACCCCCAGTGCGGTCGTTCAGCGAAGTGCCCGGCGCTTCCCCATTGAAAAGCTGGCTACTCCTCGCGCTGTTCCCGACCGAGAACCTTTTGTTCCTCCCACCCCTCCTTCGGAAGTTGACAATATGGACTGGACCCCCTCGTTGCAGCGGGAACTCCGACCAACGGTCAGCGTTTACGAACGAGAGCAGAAATCTGTGCTGGATGGACCTCTTCCTTTCCACGGATCACTCCCACCTGCGCCGCAACCACCGGCATGGACCCTGCGTAAGCAGCCAGCTCAGAAGCCTATCGAACAAGTTGTTGAACGCAATCCATTTCACCAGACTCCGACTCAGTCAACCAACGCCTGGCAACAGAATGCCGGTCCCTCCGAGTCTGTGTTTGCACAACCAAAATTCTTCCCTATGAGCGACCGTGTTGCATCGACCGGATTGGAAACCTTGTTTGATCAGGCCTTTACCATAAAAGCACCAGAAGACGACGATCCGAGTGGTGATCAGGAAGCGTATCAGCAACCGCCCATCTCAGGACAATACCATACGGCTGGCACCTCAAATTCTCTCCACCTTCAGTCTCTTCGCGTGGGACTACTTCTGATATCTCTCGTCATCTGGTTACTGTCCCAATATGATCACATGTATGTTCCTGGAAATTACATCGAGGTGTTCTCTTTAGGAAGCGCCAGTCTTATTTCTGGCTTCGCTCTCCTAGAGTGTCTGAAACACCCTCTGGCACAGTGGAATGCCGTGGAGATGCTAGTTTACATCGCCGAACTCGCGGCAGCTGTGCACCTTGGAGGTAACCTCCCTGGAGTGGCTTTCGCAAGAGAGTATTTTGATCGATACGGGAAACTTCTCCTGATATTCATGGCCGTCCAGGAGGCGCTGGGCTTGTTGTCCCTCTGGACCAAGCGAAAGACGCAGTCACAACCAACAGCTGCGCAATCCCCCAGGAACAGCCACCGTGCTTTTGGCCATTCGACAGAACCAACTGGGAGTCCGGAAGCTTCTCACTCCCGGTCATTCAATTCTCAAGCTTCAGTCCCTGGTCTGACTTACTCGCCGACCATGGCCAGCTCCAGCTTCTCGTCGCAGCAGGCCAGTATTCATAACCAGACGGCACTACCCACGTCCAGGCAAACATTTGGTCTTCCAAACAGTTTCAGTCTGGAAAGCCTGAAGAATTACGAATCTGAACACTCGGATCCTCTGGATTTCGACTCGGATACAGAGACTACCGCCACGACCGCCACGACCGCGACAACCGCCACTGACAATACGATCATGGATATTCGATATGGGCGCAATGTGTCCAGCAACGTCTACTCTCCGAGGCGGACGGAGCTCGGGCCGGGCATCAGTGGACTCAGTCTTGAGGATAAGCCGTTCCGGCGAGTCACGCGAAGCCAGACTCAGCAGAGACTCCGCCGAAACAAATGAGCTTGAAATTTTTATTTTTTATTTTTTTTATTTTTTTTACATCGTTGTTCATTAACCTGTTCTTCTCATCAACTGAGCGATTCCCCTCTCGTCTAGTTGTTTGCTATTGCATCGGAGTTGGGGTCCAATGATCATAAGCGTTGTTGGCATAAGCATTGTTCTGGTCACGTCAGGTTGACCGAGACTTTGTCTGCCCGATCTTTTATGGTTTCATTGCATTATACGGCCTTGGTTGTGTTAGTACAACAAGGACCAGGTACCGGGGTTCGTCACTGGATTTTGTGCATATGTCTTCGTGACTTGTCTTGCTGTTTCATATGTTGTTGTTTTTTCTCAAAGCGCTCTTGGCGGAATGGATTTGTACCTAAGCTACAATTGATGATTGACGACTTCCTGAATGAATTCATGAATTGATCCCTAGTATTGGCGACTGTATTCCCTGGTTTACGAGTAAGTCGTGGAGTAGCATCATGTTTGCTTCAACTTCTCTGATTTTTCATCGTGACACAATTTCGTGATGATATCGAATAGAAGGTCGTGAGTGTCCAGCTCCTCAGCTCAGTGTATACCAGCTCGGCCGAATCAACGCCCTATCTATTTCCCCTCTCTGATCACAAAATATACATGAACTCCGGCATGATTTGTACCGCCTACCATCTTCCCTCCTCAGCCATTGCACGCTCGGCATGCTCCTGAGCATGGCGCTTGGCCTTCTCGCGGTCAATGAAGTCCAATCCCTTGGTCTCGACCTCGCGGTCGACGAAGGCACCGACGAGGCCGGCGATGACCTCCTTGGCCTTGGCGTGGTTGTCAATCTGGCCTATATAGCATCTAATATTAGGAAGGAATTTCTTTGAAGGTGGAAACGGAAACAGGAAGGGGCAAGTACCGTTACGCGCCTCGTGCTGCTCGTAAGCCTTCGCGGCCTCGTAGGCGGCGGCACCGGCGATCAGCTCGTGGGAGATCTCGGCCTCGTGGTGGCGGTTCTGGAGGGTGTCGTAGGCTTGGGCCTGCTCGGAGTCGTCTGGTTGAGACAAGCGTTAGAATGGAGCCTGGATGGTGTCTTGCAAGCAAAGATGGGGGAAGGAAGAACTGTGGGCAAGTGTACCCATTGATGCTACTTACCGCTGAACCAACCCATTGTTGTGGATAGAGAGAGGGTGTGTGTGAAGAGAAAGGTTTCTTGGTATACAGAGAGTGGGAGAGGGGGGTGTTATTCTGCTTTGCCTTTTTCGTCGAGATAGAGGAGAAGGGATCGGAGATATACTTATACTCTCTCACTTCCATATCCTCCGTAACAACACACTCCGTACGGAGTAGCGAGGGGGTCGGAGCCACCGATCAGAAACGATCGAACCTCCGTACACAATGTCTCCATAGTAAGTAAGTAAGTAGGTACTAGGTAGCAATGGCCCTTCGACCCGCGAAAGTAAGCAAGCCAAGCCTTCTCGGCCTAAAAGCTTAGCAATGATTTTCGGCCGTGGCTGCGGTGGGGGTCGACCATTCTACTATTCTAGGGACCACTCAGACTCAGAGAGTGAGCACGTAGTTCGGCAACTATCATCGCGCCACTTGTCTTCTAGCGATGCTGGCCTCTAGGCCGGGCGTATCAGTGGATATCGGCGGTGCAAGCTGAAGTGTGGTTATTTGATAGGACAATAATGCCGCATGGTGCGTGACGTGCTCCGTTTCAGGAATCAGGAGATCGGATGGATGTCGACATCCTTGATAGGGCTGAAATACACTAGAAAGCTTCGGCTGGGTTAAATATGGAGTACCTTGTGCGGAGACAGTCCCTAATCATAGGTTTGAAATGGAGACTGAAATGTACATACCATACGTAGTAAGATGGCGGATTTGAGGAACGGCACGAGAAACTCAATTGGCATTTTTCTTGGGCAGTTTCGACACAGAACAGTAGTTCAATTACCTAGCATCAATCCTCCTATCCCTACTCCCTGTCGACAGTATAGCCTTGCCGTGTATCGCTCTTAACGTCAAGCTAAAATGTATTGTTCTCATGGATGGTTTCGTGCTCAGCGGCATTCCATTGCCATGAGGGGTGACAGAGTCGGGAGAGACTGAGAGGGGCAGCTCCGAGGCCAAGCCACAACTTTCCCCACATCTCAGCTCCATTGCCGCTGCCTGCTGCCACATTTGCATCATGCCATAGTGGGCGACTTGTGGCTGTTGCTGACCGCTGTATTACAGATAGGCGACACGCAATGGATGTTTGGAAAGTGACAGTGATACCTGAATCTTTTATCCAACCAGAATGATGGCTCCCAAGCCACAAATATCAGATGTGAAGATCGATGGCGAAAGTGAACGAGCGCAAGAGGGGATTAAGCTGCCTGCGCTGCAGGCAGCATATATAACTAGACACATATAGTGTTGAACAAGTCATATTCATCCCTCCTGCTAATTTACAATTCGAATAATCATCGATTTTACAATGTTATCTTCAATTTAGCAAAGCTCTCATTCGGAAGATATGATCAATATCCCTGTACTCGCGTAACTCAGCTTGTTTGAGATTGATCCTGAACCCCAGAAACGCCATCAAATAAGAAAAAATCGATTGATGAAAGAATTTCCCCATCCCGGACTCCAATATACCCGACAAAGCCATATATACCGACGATATAACGATCGAACGTTGGATTCCAATCTCCCATAGAATATCACTTCTGTTTCCATGAGAAAGGTCCGACAGGATGTCACAACAGTGATCAGTCAATTCTCGTACATGTCAAGCGCGTGCGCCACGTCGTCCAGGCTGTTCTTGTGCCCATATGCGTCCATGAGCTGTTGGTTCCGTCGAATCCGCTGTTCCTCTTGGTCCAGATCGAATTGTCTTTGTTCTTGGTATGAGGAGTAGAGGGATAGGCCGTATCCTAGGACATCGCACGAACTCTGGACATATTGGAAGCTGAAGTTGCTTTTCGTTTTCGGTTAGTTTCGTAGAACTTACCAATACCTATCACGACCACAAGAGGTATCCACCGGCGCCCCATCCTCTTGAACTTGGGGGTGGGGTTTGTGAATGGTTTTGGACCGGTAGGTGTGGCGAATGACATTTCATTGATAGATTGGAAGAATCGCCAAGGTTTATTAGTTGTATTTCTGTTTGATTATAGAGATGAGAGCAAGAGACTGGTTGTGAGGCGATATCTCAAGATAAGTATCTATTTTGCATCCAATATGAAGCAGTCCAGATATAAATGGTCCATGCATTGAATCGAATGACATCGGAAAGAAGATGAGAAGAGGACTCACTTATTCTTTTACCCCATGATCCTCAAGCAATTGACCAGTAGAATGCATTGCGGTTGAGTCGCGTGATCTGACTCGCCACTCCATCATACGATCTCTCTCTCTCTCTCTCCATAGATGGAATTGCACAATTCAAAGTATGTAGCTAGGTAGCGATGCTAGTAAGTTCAGCTTTTAGAAGGACCAACTGATCATTTCAAGTTCAGTGATCAAGCTCACCAGAGGATGCCCAGCTGCTCCGTCCTTCCATATTAAGTAGGTACTGATTATCTTGCCAGCTGCAGACAGCAGGAGACATCTATCTTAACACCGTTTGCTTTGAGACAAAGCCGAGAAAGTTCAACCCTTTCTTTATCATTGATCAATCTTCCTTTTGCAATTATAAATGTTCATTTTATTGTTTAATGGGTGTAGCAACAGATGTGTCAGGACTGCGCTACACTGGCGGCATCTTGTCGGGCATCTTTCTCCCCTTACAGGTAATGGCGTTAACACCGTTGCACTTTCCTAGCTCAGCCAGTAGCCTGAGGGACGCCCTCGTCTTTTAATCCCCTCGTTTCCCGCGTCTTCCTTTCTTCTTCTCGTCCGACCGTCTCAACTGTCTCTGTCTACAGTCATAGTGCCACTTTCCAACACAGCTGTCCAATTTGCTGCACCAAGAGCGGTTTTCAATCGCCCAACAACCTCTGGACGTTCGACTTCAACAGCTTCCCGAAGCTTAGTGCGTCCGCTCCCAACCACTTTGTTGATATCTGCGCCAGCAGCTAACAGGAGGTCTACCACATACAGATGACCAGCTTGTGAAGCGGCTTGAAGAGCGGTCTTGCCATTGCTCATAGTAGCATTGGCATTCGCACCTTCTGCTAGCAACTTTTCTACCACCGCCAAATGCCCGCCCTGAGCAGCGGCCTGAAGTGCTGTACGTCCATTGCCAGCGACGAGATTGACTTTTGCACCGGCAGCTATGAGCCATTCAACCATATCTAGATGGCCATTCTCAGCAGCAGCTTGGAGTGCTGTACTTCCCCGATCGGGCTCAGTGATATCGATGTCTGCTTTAGCTGCGAGCAGCGCTTTGCACACCTCGATGTAGCCTCCTTCAGCTGCTGCTTGAATTGCTGCACCGTTCCCATAACGAAAAATTGCATTTACGTCCGCTCCTGCCTTTAGGAGTCTATCGACAACATTTCGGTATCCCCCTTTGGCGGCTGCTTGGAGCGCCGTATACCCCCAGTCAATAGCTCGACCGTTAGCATCTGCGCCAGCTGCCAGAAGCTTTTCAACTACCTCGAGGTAACCCCCCTTGGCTGCTGCCTGAAGGGCAGTGCATCCGTCATACTTGACAGCCGGGGCATTGACGTTTGCACCAGCATTTAGTAGGATGTCGACAATTTCTAGGTGGCCACCTTCCGCGGCGGCCTGGAGCGCCGTGCGTCCAAATTCCGCAGCTGCAGGAGCATTGACGTGCGCACCGGCTGCAAGTAGAAGCTTGGCTACTTGTAGATGACCCCTTCCGGCTGCTGCTTGAAGTGCTGTGCGTCCTTTACTGTGAGCGGCAACCGCATCGACCTCTGCGCCTGCTGCTAATAATATCCCAACGATTTCCAGATGACCATTCTCAGAAGCCGCCTGGAGTGCTGTACGTCCGCCAATTTCTCTGGCTGGAATATCGAGAGCCGCACCGTTTGCCAGCAACATGTTGACTATCTCCGGATGACCGCCTCTAGCAGCCATTTGGAGAGCAGTGAATCCACTCGAGCCAGCAGGATGATTGATGCTTGCACCTTTTGCAAGTAGCATCTCGACAATCTCTAGGTGGCCTTCAGCGGCAGCTTGGAGTGCCGTATATACTGAAAAATAACCGGTTGAATTAGGCTCTGCCCCAGCTGCCAGTAGCATCTCGACTGCAAGCAAGTGACCATTCTTCGCGGCTGCCTGGAGCGGTGTGTACCCTTCATAGCTAGCACTGGCATTAACGTTGGCACCGGCATCTAGTAGCTGCGCAATCACACATAGATGGCCACTTTCAGCAGCGGCTTGGAGAGCTGTTCGGCCTTTGTTGTTAGGAAAAACCCTATCATCAATCTCTGCACCCGCTTTGAGCAGTGCTTGAACCACCTCTAAGTGGCCTTCTGCAGACGATGCTTCAAGTGCCGTGTATCTGCCAGTGGTGATATTTACACCGGCACCAAGTGCAAGCAGCCTCTCAACCGTCTCAAGATGCCCAGATCGAGCAGCAGCCTGAAGTGCTGTTGGTTCATTTTCAACGGTATCGTTGACGTCTGCCCCGTTTGCTAGCAGCCTCTCGAATGCAGCCATATGGCCACCTTCAGCCGCTGCTCGAAGCGCCGAGTTGAGGGTGGATTTCGACAAGTGACCCTCATCGACGAGGGTCGTGAGCATTTCCATGTCCCCTTTTCTGGCAGCATTCTCCAGCACATACGCTCTGTCTCTTTTTAAGAACGGCTTCTGGCTCTTCTGGATGAAGCGTATCAGGGCACAGTGATTCTGTTGACAAATATACTCTATAACCCCTTTCTCTCGATTTGCGAATTGTTTCATTGTCCAGGGATAGAGGCAGAGGGAATTTTCTTCGAGAATCAATTTTTCCCATAGTCTCCAAACCCTGGGTTTTCTTGGGTTGAGCCTTGTGCAATGAGAAAGCCAGAAGTTTGATGCGTACTCCCTAAACGGGTGAGAATCTATTTCACGCGCTGAACCTCCTCCATAACAGCCGAATCCGTGCCTTCTGAAGGCCTGCATAGAATCGAACTGGGAGCTTTTCCGTGAGACTTTACTGGCAGGAAAGGCGCGGGCCACAATTTGTGCGACTCTCAGTTTTTCTTCGTTCATGAGCGTAGTTTGTGCTATGCCATGAGGTGAAACCGTTGGCTGTGATTTGAGTGGGTGGATAAGCTGAGTCTTAAAGTCATTAAAGTTGAGATAAGTGACACAGATTTCTCCTAACTCCTCGTCCGCGTCGGACAGCTGGAAATGGAAATCACTGAGATCGGGGTTGGAAGAGGTTTCCAGGACGAATTTTTTGACCGTGTGATGTGCAAAATGGACGGTCCTTTTCCTATCATCATCCTCGTTCACCTGGATGAGATTCTCACACGATGCTTTGATGGTATTTATATCGTTTATATACCGTGCTGGATCGGAATAAGGCTGGCAAGGCTCAATGGCAAGAGCCTCGCGAAGTTCTTGCAGGGACAATGGTCGCTTTGCTGCTGCGACCAACCGGAATATCTTTTGCGCAGTCTTTGTTCTACAACGGCTAACGATTCTTCGTAGAGCTCGGCCGAAAACATCCTTTAGATCTCGAGGAAGATTTTCAAGGACATCGCGAATTTCCTGATCGCAGCTCTCTTGCGAACAAGCACACAAATCCTCGATCAGGAGAACGATCCAAGTGAACCTGCCCATCAGGAGACATGAGCTATATGCGAACTCATTGATCGAAGAAGACTGAAACACTTACATCCCATCAGCACCGTTTATAAGTGCAGTTTTGATATCTGCGACCAAGCTTTCATCGCCCACGATTAGGCCTCGATTCCTGACTTTGCAGTCTATCACTTCTTCAATGTAGTTGACCATGTCCGACTTTGCACCCGGTGACACCATGCTTAAATGCCGATAAGATGGGAATATTCTTTCAATCTCTTTGTCCATGCTTTGAGGACTTGAAAGAAAGAGCCTTGTGTTTGATTGCATTGAATTCATGGCATATGAGATGGCATCGAGGACACGGTCACGGTCAACCTTTGCACAATGATCCAAAGCATCAATCACGATATAGAATGGGTTGAATTTATGACATTGCCTTCGCAAGAGCTCCTGCAACGACTCTATCTCGAGCTCGCCGTCTCTGCTATCTTTAAGCCTGTGCAATGCATTCTCGACAGTGTCAGGGAGGGTGATTGCTCCTGAATCGGGAGGCAATGATTGCCGGATGATCGATCGCAGGATTGTCTCGGCCTTCAGGGACTCCTCGTCGTCGTAACGAACAAAGAAGTATGCGACGCATGCCTCTTGACCTCTGGAAGACAATTTACTGTACAGATATCGAACGATGTTCGCCCTTGGCCAAGTCAAAGGATGTTCTTCTGATGACTTTCATAAGGTTCGCTACTCACGTAAGTATAGTCTTCCCAGACCCAACTTTTTTGGTTCCATTTGAAGTCAGTTTTACGCGGTTTGCAAGCAAGCCTCCTTGGGCTGGATAAGCGGTACATACGCTTTCCAGATAGCCATAACACTCTCGATTCAGTGTCATCCATAGCATGCCACTTCTCAAACACGTTCGTCCGAGTCGCCCATTCTGCTGTGCCATCGAGCCGCCTCTTACACGCCTGATGGAAGGCTGTTCGGTGGTTATATCTCGAGAGGTCTTGCAGGAGCTGTAGTTTCCGTTTCGCTGGGTTTCGCCATATCATGAGTACTCAGAAATATATATTCACACATCGTTATTGCAAATAACCTCACCTGCGGCACGATCGCTCAACTGTACCTGCGTATCCGCAAAGATTTTATTCCACCTCTTGGTATTCCTATCGATACGTGAAAGCGTCTTCCGCGAGTACCCTCGATGCTTGGATGCTTCGTCTCTCTCTGTCCGTTGTGATAGCTGTTCCTCCTTGTCATCTTTCGCTTTTGCAAGGTGAATTTCGATTTGGGCATGTTGACTTTCTCGTTGGATTTTGGCCATGAGATATTGGAATTCCGTGTCGAATGAGAAGATCATGGAGTTGAAGATCTGCTTGAGGGCTTTGATCTTACATTACTATTTATGTGTATAATATGGGTTCAGACTCCCTGGAAGCGCACGAACTTACTGGATCGTCGAATCACCTGCACGTATCGACCGCAGAATTGAATGACCGATGCATGGAAATTGCATATCGCTGTCCGGACTCGCTCGGATGATTCGAATAACGTCGCATAGTCGGCGAAGAGGGGGAACAAACCCTCGAATTCGGCGAAGTACTCGGATAATCGATCGAAGTAGGAGGTATAGTTCGATACAATCTACACAGCGTCAGTCATCCTCCAGACGATCTCTGACAACTCCCAGTGAGATTTACAGCAAGCAACTGACCTGCAACGTGAACTTCACACTCCCCCACACCAACGCCGCAATCTCTGGATTCGAGGCGACAAAAGTCCCAATCACCGAACTAAACTGCTGGAAGGACTGCAGCACACCATGGCACCGCGTCGCCATACTATCCCCCCTCCGATTCTTATCCGCGGCGTCAAGCTCCGCCGTAAACGCCATGATGGCGTCCGCGTCGGGAACGGTTTTCGAGGCTTTAAGCTCTTTGCGTTCCTTAGGCGGTAGAACCTCCAGGAATCCATCGGTGGCTGCCCTGAGGGAGGCGTATATGTCGGGATCCATATTTTGGTGTGACATGTGGCTCTGGAGCGATTCGAAGAAAATATATATAATGTGCAACAAAGAACAAGGTCGAATGGTTTATTATCTGTTAGAATTTACCATAATCTCGTGAGACTGGTTTTTTCCCCTTGACATGGCGAAAGAACATAATTGGGAAGGTGATAGATACGGAGGTTCAGTAAGTGGGGGCCATTGTGGCACAGTCGCATGTTAGACAGGGGCTGCCTTTTAGTATGCATGACAAGTATCAATCAATGCTGTGCTCGAATTCGTAGCCTTCAGCTGGAGAATCGGGCACAGCCTCACACTAATACCAATGTTTCGGACAATATTGGATCGACCAATCCAAGCACCCGAAAAATACATAGCCGCCTGTGCTGCTTCTTAGGGCTTCCCGACTCCATGCGTGAAACATCCGCGCCTAATGGGAATGACGATATCGAATGAACGAGTCCCTGACGAAACCTTGGGGCATTAGTTATATCTGACCCAATCCCATGGACTGTTGTGACGCCATGGAACGATCGTCGAAGCCATGCACATACTTCGGTCTTCGATACTTAAGCGCCGAGGCGACGAATCACATTCCTGTTTTCGCTCCAGCAGGGAGACCAACAATCCGAGCAGAAACAACCGCCAAAAGCAAACAGATCTCATATAGCGGTATAGCCTCATGCAGACCGAGGCCATCCGTCCCACGTTGCGGAGTGCGATTTTCACTCTGAATTACTCACCAACTTCCCAGACGCAATTCTCCAAGCTTTGCACATGGACTCATCCGGACAATATCCGCAAGAGCTCTGGATTTTGAGAATGGCAGGGTGATTGTGCGATGCCAGCATGTCAATTCGAATTGAAAGTAGAAATGTTGGTGATGATGTGAAGGAAAGGAAATGAAAGGAAAGAAGTAGTGGGAGCTGGAATGCTGGAATGGGAAGGTGATATGAGGACCCTCAGCCTCTCACATATACAACATAACACCTCAACGCCCTCGAGAAAAGCTTGGCAGTATATTCAGGCCCAGGCAGTGATGTAAAAATGAAACAACTGCTTGAAGAATCAGATAGGGAATACCCTTGAAACGAAACTTTTAATGTATTATCGAATCCAGGTATTCTGACCGCTATGCTAGTAAAGAACCACTTTTCTATTTACACCGTCAATGATTGAAAACGCCAAAAGAACTCCTTACAGCTGGAAGACAGTCCTCTTCTTCTCCATGCCTGCCTTCCATTCCCACTCTACCCCAGAGCTTCTCTGGATACCCTTATCAACTCTCCTCAGCTTCAAGGTGATACGGGGCCCGATCTCTTGGAGCCCAACCCTGATGTTCTCTACCCCGGGTACAGGGCGGCCCTCCGTATCGACCACGCTGCGTTCGGTCTCGCGCTTGTCGCGGAAGATATATCGATGCCGTCGCACGAAACAGAAATCGCGTTGATTGTGTATCGTCACGACCTGGCGACCTTCGAGATCCGGCTGCTGGGGGAAGAGGCGCTGGAAAACACCGCCGATTAATCGGCCCAGCGGAGTGCAAAAGTTATTGAGGACAAGTTCCGGGATGTGATCTGTCGCGCGTCCGTGACCAGGGATAACTTTGCCGTCGATCCAGGTTTTGATGGCGAAGTGGAACATGGGGCCGGAGGGAAGCATTGTCACGGCGAGCCCGTGAGGCTTCTTCTGGTCCTCCTCCAGGACAACCAAGGCCGTGTAGCCCCTGTTGGCGGCGAAGCGGGAGATCTCGCGGATGGAGAAGTCGTACGAGAATCGATGGCGCGAGCGAGGGATGTAAGTGCTGTTGGGGAAGAGTCCAGCGAGCTCCTCGGCCTGTCTGTGCAATGTCGAGTGCCGCGAAGTTGTTATGAGGATGCGCGGTTCCGCGACGGGGGGAGGCAATGACTCGGCGAACTTGGACGGCAAGTCCGAAGCTGAACTGCGATGTGATTTCTGTGTGGGCTTTGGCGGTGTCTTAAGAGCCTCCTTATCGTCCTCGTCTTCCTCATCGCTGCTGTCACCAAGCCAATCCTCCAAGTCGTCGTCGTCTGATGCGCTTTTCTGTGCCTCCTCACGAGGCTTTTCAGAGTCTGACTGTTTGGGGTTTTCTTCTTCTTCTTCTCCGTCTTCTTCCGCCCAGACGCGCTTATCCTCGATCGTGATCGGTTTGTTCCTGGCAAGTCGTCTCGAACGAAGCTCGGGGTTCTTGGTTTCCTCGCGCCGACGCGCAAAGCGTGCTTCTCGTTTGGTACGGCTTTCCGAGCGTTTTCGGTCAATCCAGGCTTTTTGCCTATGGATCTTGTTTTTCGACCGCATGATTAACGTTTTTTCGGCGCAGGGTGGTGATTGACCGATTGCACTGTGCCCAGTCCAGGTGGAGATTTTCTTCGGTGCGAGCACCGGAAAGACGTTCTTCCGGCGCCGCCCGGCTCAATCTTATCTTATCTCGCCAACCGGATCCATCGTCCTTCTGGTGCCTTCCATCCCACATTGTTGTGGGCTCACCTCGAGAGTTTAATCGATAGTTCTGTGTCTTACTGGACAGTCGATGCCAAGAAACTGAAAACAGGTATCGTCTTACTCTTAACTATTGACCACTCCACTATCAGACTTATTCTATATATCTTAGCTCTTTGCTGGTATATACACCCATCCCCCACCCTTCTCATTGACAATCCCAACACTAATCTCGCTGCGTCGATATTCGATATCGACGAAATATGCACTGAAATCGTCACAGTCGCCGGGCAGATGCAGGGCTGGATCTGAGGATGTTTCTTGCTTCACCCAGAATGCGATAACGACGTAGATAAGTAGGGCTACATCGATCAGAAGAGGAACTGTCACCACAAATGTAGCACCAGGAGATGGTACGATCAGTCCCGTTTATGCCATCTCTGTTTTGTGGTTTATCGGAGCGGATTGGCAACTTGTGTGGGATCGATAGTAGTGGGAAATGGTCTGCTCTGTGCTTTGGCGCTCAGGGTACATCCGCGTCCATGAGATGGAGCTTATAGTTAGTATGAATTCCTTGATATGTGGTTTATAGTACAAATCAAGTCATATCCAGTTAATGGAAGAGTGTAATCACCAAGAGATTGGAACTCAATAGGAGAGACACTGACGAAGCATTTGACTGCGCCATGACCGCTGGATCTTCAGGGCGCTAAGTTGGTTAATACACTTTGAAGGCGCCCCCAACCTTCGCTGTTCAGTGTTCACACTGGCCGCCTGGCGAGCCTGTATTCTGTAGGCTATAGCGGTCCCCTATCATCCCCGTATTGGCGCTGCGGAATAAGAGCGCACAGTTATTTTCTGATAAGAGCCTCGCTGATCAGCGTCGGACTTTCACTCGATTGGATAATGCGTGCAGAAATTGTTTCATATGATGATCCTGGTTGGCAACACCCAACAAGATTCTACTAATTACGCACAATTTAGTAGAATCTTGTTATGACATGCTTGTTAGCGCGCGAATTAAGAAATGTTTTAACATCTCTGCTACTAGATAGATTTGGACATATAATAAATACCTTACGAGAATGGAACTCGCAGTCAGATAACATATAGATCTTTTCCAACCGGGCCTCGCACCGCGGCCGATTTCCTTCGGAAAGTTTGTGCCTTGTTCTCTACCCATGTCTCCATCTATAGAGATGGTCAATATGATCCATATATCATTCAGTAATGCTGGACGGCCTTACATACCTTGGTAAACTTGAAACAAAGCCATGCAATGACGGTCAGCAATAACAAGGTACCTCCGACCAGGGGATACCAGCGCCACGATGGATCGTCTTTCAGCACATCCACATTCATTCCGAACAGGCTCTGCAGGCGAGATTAGGCACGGCAATTGAGCACAATCGTGTCGATCCACCTACTGATCCAAATGTGAGGGGGAGAAAGATGAACTAGTCAAGTTAGTCGAATGTATCGCTAGAATGTGGATATCTTGTTTTTCCCCTACCGATATCCAGCTGAGTCGCTTCATGCTCGTTGCCAAGCTCGTAGACCTATGAGCTTCATTGATCGAGACCCATGCAAATTCCTTTTCCAACATCGTTGTGAGCTTAAGAGACTCCCATGTTGTGGAATTTACTTACGATTTGTAGGAGATCCCTGACTGTCTGTTCCAGTTTATCGATCTGACCCGATATGTCTCTGTCAAGCGCATCGATAGTCTCATTCATCTGCTCGCTAAATCTGTGGGTCTCACTGAACTTTTGGTACTGCGATACAAAATTGCGAGCCTGGCGGAGCTGCTCTTCCAGCGTGCCCCGTAGTTGGGTCCATTGTCGCATATTTTCCGCCACAGTATCGATCAGGGAGTCGTCTTTTCCTCGGGCTGTCAATTGATGGGATCGCTGAACTCACACATCAGCATTCTTCTTCATTGCCGTTCCTGGAGGATCGAAAACTGACCAGCCGGCTCAAGTAGCCTCTTGCGTCCCTGCAAAAGGTCGTCCAGTCTTCCCTCCATGTCCGCATGAAAAGCTGGATGAATTCCAGATCGCTCTGAGGGATCCAGCCAAACGGCAAATTGCTGAAATAGTGAATTGCTCTGGGAGGGGCTTCGAGTACTGCCCACTCAATCGTCCGGATTGTACGATCCGTATAGTCATTGTATTCATCGTTACTCGGAAACGGATCGGCCATACGGAGACTCATCAGGATGGACAGGGTAAAAGTCCTGCAGGGGCTCTTGTTGCCCAGGGAAAAACTCAGCTCGTTGGGCGAATTGCTCATCTGGCAATACGTTTTCCAGCGATGGTTCTCTCTGAACAGCCTACTTCCCATGAGAATCCTGGCGGAGTTTAACCGGGCAAGGGCATCACATACATCAGATGAGTCTCCCCCGACGTTTTGGGCATCTCTTTGATTTTTTGGTCCAGTGCATCGTCTAGAATCCAATACACCTTTTTCGTTCCATCTTTAAGAGCAACAATTTCCACAGCGGCACTTGGTTTGCTGCTGCTATATCGTCCGAAATCATCCTCATCCTCTTCGAGATCTAAGATCCTGGCGCGATAGCCCAGAAGTGTGGCAATGGCGGCACGGTCGCCCTCTTTAATGGCCATTCTCATCAGAGGAATCGCGTTGTAGCTGCTCTCTGCGCGTGCATTGTCAAGGACAACGATGTCTGCAGCAGGCTTGCTGGTGCTGCAGGGTCCAAACCAATCCCCATTTTCGAGATCTTGGATCCTGGCATGATGTTCCAGAAGTACAGCGACGGTCGCACGATCGCCCTGTTGAAGTGCCATTCTCACCAATGGAATCGAATTGTAATTGTCCTCTTCCTCCAAGTTCGGTTTGTACCGTTCAAGGAACGGTCTGAGAAGTCTAGATCGACTCTCCTGGATCATAATGCGGAGTGAGACGATGTCTTTTTGACAATCCGCGTCGGACCCGACCCCTGAGATAAGCATGTCTGCTATATCATAGTGGTTCCATTCCAAGGCATAGATCAACGGCGTCTTCCTATATCGGTCGACCGAGTTGGGATCAGCCCAATTTGTCTTCAGCAGATGCATGACCAATTCCTGATCCCCTCGCTCGCATGCCCAGGATAGAAAAGTCCGTCGAGCTTTTGTCATTGGCTCGACGCCGTGCTTAGGACCAAGCACCGTGAGCCATCTCTGGAAATCCTCTTTAGTCTCCGGTTGTTGAGCCATCGCAGTACTTTTAGCCGTATTGTTTATAAACCACCACAGCGGGATCTGTCCCTCCTTATCGTGAATGTCCACGCTGGCGCCATTATCCACCAGGGTGCTCGCCGACTCCAAATGCCAATTCTCTGCTGCCCATGACAGCGGCGTCCGTCCCTTTCCATCTTTGCTGTCTGGATCAGCCTTGCCTTTCTTCAGCAACAACTCAACAACGCGATGCTGGCCTCTTTCGGCAGCCCGTGATAATGGAGTCCGCCCCCGGAAATCTGCCATATCCGGAAGAACATGCTTTTGCAAGAGTAAATCTACCATTCTGTGATCTCCTTCTTTTGCCGCCCAATGCATTGGGGTTTCGCCATACTTATCACCGAGGTTGGGATTGGCACCTCTGTCAAGGAGAAACTGCAGAAGGCGATCTATATCATGTATACGGGGCGTACGCCTCAAATCATAAGAAGCGGCCCAGGAAAAAGCGGTTCGACCAGTTTTGTCCTTGATATCAGGTGATACTCCCCAGAGAATTGGTTTTATGCTGTCGATGTGACCATTTTTCGCAGCCTGCATGAGCTTTGATATTTCGTCATCATCGATAGGTAGAGACGAGGATGGCACTGGGGTAACCGTCATGTTTCAGTTGCAGGAAGTAGATAATAAGCATCAACATGCGTGTAGCCATGAAACTCAAAACGGGAGCAGTGAACTGGAACTGGAGGACTCCTTCCAAACCGCAATTGGTGACCCCTCAGCCTCACATTGCGAACCGGCCTATACCCCGCCAAGCCTGATCGGCAGCACCACTCACTAGGCTGTTATTGAAACGTCTGCTTACTGACCATTATAGACGGAAAATGCTAGCATTCAAGTGCACCATTCTTTGCTCAGTCCACCACTCGATTTGTTGCTTAGACTAACACTTGATGTTTGGGCCTTACCGATGAATACGGATAGAACCCTCGAACGCCCCGATAGATTCTCAAGACCCAAGCAAGTGTTCAATTTCGAACTGGTAATCAAGTGGCTCACTCGTATTCGGGAAAGTGTGAATTATCCCCCAATATCTTCCGATCGTACAGACTTGATGGTGCAGATGTGGCTGTAGCCATCATGTGGGGTATGGTCATTGGTGGGAAATTGGGAATACAAAATCCCGCCTATAAAGATGATGACGGGGAGCCCAGACAGTAGGTCAAATTCCCCGTTGGGTTGGCATTTGCTCCGGGGAATGGACTGCAGCTATGAATAGACTGATACGTGCATGTTGATATCCATATAGAGAGTTCATCAACTTGAATGATTGTCAACAGACCAGATCTGTCAAAAGTTCGGGGTACAGAGTAAAGTTTGGCTACCTAAAGTTTCTTCGAATGGCTGGATCCGATGATGCTTGTTCTCAGTGCCCACTCCGGCTAAATAGGAAAGAGCCAAGAACCTTGTACTGTACTCCGTACGTTCTCCATCCATGGCGTCGATAACATAGATGCATTGACAATCGAGTTTGGTCGAATAATATGCTATGTCTCAGTCGGATCGATCGCCGACAATAGCATATCTATATGTCTTGGCCGTCGGATTCCCATGACGAACACCGATCAGCGGGTTGCTCTTCCCCTCACTACTCCACTAGGTCTTTTCACGGCTATATTGATTTCAGGCAAGAAGACAAAAATGGAGACCATGAAGTGGGGGAGTTTCACGGGCAAATGTCATATGCTGGACATGCATCCATAGAACATTCTTGTTGGGCCTTCTATAAAAGATGACGATTTTTTTTATTGTATGAAACTGAGCAATTGAATTGGAAATCAAGCAATCGCCCGATCGAAATGTCCGTCATCGCCAACGGCAAGACCCCTTCACAAGCCTTCAGCAAATCCTCCTTCCTCACCCGCTCCAACTCTCAAGATGCCTGCGCAGCCCTCCTCGACCCTCTCATTCCGCACTTTACCCCAGGATGCAGTCGAGTGAAAATCGGATCTTCAACAACCCGTTTCGACGAAGGCGGTGCGCAAATCGAGGGCTTCGCTCGACCTCTCTGGGGTCTGGGTTCCTTGCTCGGAGGCGGATACGAATATGCGGAAGCCGCGAAGTGGCGCGAAGGTCTCATCAACGGCACAGATCCCGAAAGCCCTGAGTTCTGGGGCGACATTGAGGATCTCGATCAACGCATGGTGGAGATGTGTCCGATCGGGTACGCGCTGGCAGTTGCGCCGCATGTGTTTTGGGATCCATTGACGGAGAAGCAGAGGGGGAACGTGGCGGGGTGGTTGGCGAGTATCAATGCCAGGGAGATGCCGAATACGAACTGGTATGTTTCGTTCTTGGAATCGGATTTGGGTTATGAGTTTGCTGATCGATTTGTTGGATGCAGGCTGTGGTTTCGGGTGTTCGCAAACCTTGGACTCAGAAAGAATGGCGCTCCGTATTCCTTGCAACGTATTGAGGCGGATATGGATCATTTGGACACCTTCCATGTCGGCGCTGGTTGGAGCAATGATGGTCCAAAAAGCTATCATCAGATGGATTACTATTCTGGCTCGTTCGCAATTCAATTCCTGCAATTGCTTTACTCCAAGTTGGCGGGTGATTTTGATCCCAAGCGAACGGAGAAATATCGAGAGCGCGCGAGGGAGTTTGCGAAGGACTTCGTGCATTACTTCGATGCGAATGGTCCGTTCTATTGTTCTTCATATCTTGGGGGTTTGAGCGTACTAATCGATGTGATTGCACAGGAAGCGCGATCACTTTCGGAAGATCATTGACGTATCGATTTGCCATGGCTGGATTCTGGGGAGCATTAGCTTTCGCAGACGTCGAGCTTCCGGCTCCGTTGACCTGGGGAGTCGTCAAAGGCTTGCTCTTGCGACACTTCCGCTGGTGGGCTACCAAAGATGACATCTTCAACAACGATGGCACCTTAACTCTGGGCTACTGCTACTCGAACATGTACTTGACGGAGAACTACAACTCCCCTGGGTCGCCGTACTGGAGCTGTCTTTCTTTTACACCACTGGCATTGCCGGAATCGCATCCATTCTGGGCAGCTCAAGAAGAACCCTATCCCAGTGCCGCTCTGCCTGAAGTTGTCGCCCTCGAGTACCCCAAGCACATTGTTTCTCACCGCGGTGGCCATTCCTTCCTCCTCTCCTCAGGACAAGCCTGTCACTACCCGGTCAAAGCGACTCAAGCGAAATATGGGAAATTTGCCTACAGTTCTGCCTTTGGTTACTCGGTCCCAACTGGCTCATATCAGCTGGAGCAGCATGCGCCAGACAGCATGCTTGCCGTCTCCGAAGACGGAGGCGAGATTTGGCAGACGCGCAGACTGGCGTTGAACGCACGCTTCGAATGGCAAGGCGACGTTCCCATCCTTGTCTCTAGCTGGAAGCCATATCCAGACGTTGAGGTCGAGACATTCTTGATTCCTCCTTCTGAGGAGAATGGAAACTGGCATATTCGCGCACATCGTGTGCAAACTGGGCGGGAAATCATGACTTCTGAGGGCGCTTTCGCAATTTATGGCTGTCGAAGTGATAACGGTCGCATTCTTGGTCCTTTCACCGAGAACTCATCGGAAGGAACACTCCAAAAGTCTCTTCAAGCACTCACAGTCTCGTCAAAGGGAGCTGTGGGAATCGTGGAGTTGCAACCACAAGTTGAGCGAGATGGCAGAATCGTGCTGGCGGATCCGAACTCGAATCTGATGTTTGGCCGCACATTGTTGCCTTCGTTAGCGTCTAATTTGGCGGCCGGTACACAGACTTGGTTCGTGACAGCAGTATTTGCTCTGCCTGACTACAAGGACGATTGGCACGAAGAATGGAGAAAGAAATGGGAGCAGAAACCAAGCATCCCAGATTGGTTGGAGATGAAGATTCAGGGTGGAAACTAGATTTCCGTTTCTATGTTCTCTTATGATATCAGATGGTCAAACATATCAATGTGATGCTTTGAGTAGATCTAACCTTTTATTGTGTAGTTCGACTTCGTATGACATGACCATGATAATCGATACTGTACGACGACACTATAGCAAGATTGTCATTTATGTAGCAGAAGAAACCAATTGAATATTTTCTCCAGTTCTAACTAATCATTTACTCGGTGGTGGAATTACCCCGGTCCTCCACACTGACACTAACTACTACTAGTAACCATAATGCTACGGTGCCAAGTGACCCTGCCACAGTTTCGCTTTTCCCCATGCAGATCTCCTTTGTTCTCTCCTTCTTCTCCACTTCCCCCACAACATTCAACACATTCGTCCCTTTTCTTCCGTTCCCAAAGTTTCAACCCTCTGGTCATCTTGGTCATCTGGCCAACTAATCCCTGGACATCAGGCTATACTCCCCGTATGACACTGAGTAAGCACACGCGATGCCCAGACGGCGCAATGGCGTTTCCCCGCCCTCTTGGCTTTTGCCATCATGCCTGGACCACGAGCTTGGAGGCATCGGCCTCTGAGCTCTAAGAAGCTAACCAGCTCGTCGTCTCTCGGGATTCGTGGATCTTTTTGCTGCTTTCTCGCCTTGGTTTTTGGATGCTCGGTCATCCATTTGTCCACTGAGGATCCCTGGCGAATCGCGATATTGTGGCCGACCGTTCAAATACCGGCATAATGTGAGCCAAGGTTGTCGTCAGTTATTTTTTCCCTCTGTGGTCCATAGCCGATACAAACGACAATATATCCATCGGGTCTTGTCTGGTTTTCCTGGATGATCTTCTGAGTTGTTTGCTCTGTGTACTCTTCTTGCTCCTACCTGCGGCCCTGTCCGGCGCGGATCTTTTCCCACGTTTGAGCCGGATTCCAACTTTGATATATCGATTGGGATACAGATTTCTTTCAACTCTATTGGGCTGACTGCAAGCTCAGACTCATCTTGAGTATCGCCCAAGATGTCGTTCATACTCCAAAAGATAGTTCACAATGATGCAATGAAAGAGGATCCCAAGGAGATCTATGGATGGAGAGTCTACGCGCTGGCTTGCTCGGTTGGTTTCTTCCTTCTCTTTCTCCCAAGTTATTGACATGATCGGTTAGTGCTGATCTCGGTGCTCTTCACAGGCATGTTTTGGTGGTATGCTTTTTGGCATGGACTCGGGAATCATTGGGGGTGTCCTTACCATGCCCCCCTTTAAAGCGTATGTATTGATCTACATTTCGGTCTTGTATAATTATCATATCTAATACCGACCCAGCAAATATGGCCTGGAGGGGTTAAACAAAGTGGGAGCCGCCAATCTCTCTGCCAATATCGTTTCTACACTCCAGGCAGGGTGTTTCTTCGGAGCTCTGGGTGCCTCACCCATTGCCGACCGATATGGAAGAAGGAAGGCATTGATCTTGTCGTCCATTACTGCTATCATTGGTGTCATTATGCAGGTGGCGGCAAGTGGTCATTTGGAGGCCATGTATATCGGACGGTAAGACGTCCCTGCGACTGTTCCGAAAGCAAGAGCTGCAGTCTGACTTGTTCTGCTTGTACCTAGTCTGATCACTGGTTTCGGCGTCGGCGCCGCCTCGATGGTTAACCCCCTTTACGTCTCTGAGAACGCCCCTCGTGCCATCCGTGGCGGTCTCACTGGCCTCTACCAACTCTTCATCACCATGGGCATCATGCTTGCCTTCTGGATCAACTACGGCTCCCTCCTCCACATTCACGGCACAGCCATGTACATGGTTCCTTTGGCAATGCAAGGCCTCCCCGCCGTCTTTCTGTTCGCCGGCATGATGCTCTGCAACGAGTCCCCCCGCTGGCTCGCCAAGCAAGACCGCTGGGAAGAAGCCAAAGCCACCCTCTCCCAGGTCCGCGCCCTCCCGGCTACCCACCCCTACCTCGAGAAGGAATTTCAGGACATCGTCACCCAACTTGAGCACGAGCGCCAACTCGTGGGCGGCTCGGGCTTCTGGGATCTGATGAGAGAGATGTGGACCATCCCCGGAAACCGCAAGCGCGTCATCATCAGCATCACCCTCATGATCTGCCAGCAGATGACCGGTACCAACGCCATCAACTACTATGCTCCACAGATCTTCCAGAACCTGGGCATTACGGGTAACGCCAACAACCTCTTCGCGACTGGCGTGTACGGAATTATCAAGATGGTTGGATGTGGTGTGTTCTTGGTCTTCGTTGCTGACTCGCTGGGTCGAAGACGCTCCCTTCTCTGGACCTCTGTCGCCCAGGCCCTGGCGATGCTGTACATCGGTTTGTACGTTCGCATTGCGCCTCCGGAAGAGGGAAAACCCGTCATCCCTGCAGGATACGTTGCGCTGGTGTGTATCTTCCTCTTCGCTGCCTTTTTCCAGTTCGGATGGGGTCCCGTCTGCTGGATCTACATCTCTGAGATCCCGACGGCTCGGTTGCGGTCTCTCAATGTCGCGTTTGGGGCTGCGACGCAGTGGCTGTTCAACTTCGTCGTGGCGCGCGCCGTGCCCAACATGCTTGCTACCGTTGGCTCGAATGGTTATGGGTAAGTTTCTACTCGTCGGGGTAGACTTGCACCACAGTTAACAACGACACAGTACCTACATTATCTTCGCCTGCTTTTGCTTCGCCATGGGTATCTTTGTCTGGTTCTTCATTCCCGAGACAAAGGGTATGTCTATGCGTATCTACCTTTTTTTTTTTTTTTTTTTTTTTCCTTTCCTAATAGAAATGGTCCGTGTGAATGAACATAATTAACAAATGCGCCACAGGTCTCTCCCTTGAGAAGATGGATGACCTGTTCGGCGTCACCGCTCTTCTGAACAGCAAGGCGGATCCCGAGCGGGCCTCGACTGAAGCCGAGACGAAGAATCCTTCCGAGACTCGACTGAAGCGGGTTGACGACCTTTAGGCGGTATTTCCTTTTTTTTTTTTTTTTTAGTTGTGACGAAAAGAGAGGGATATTGTTGTGATTGAGTTGCTTTCTTGTGATGCGGGGGGGGGAAAAATGTCCAGATCGGCTGATAACATCCGATTTAATTGAGGATTATTATGATGTATGAACTCATACATCTATATTGATGGGCTTGAAATGAGCTTGGCATATAAAAGAAATCACACCTCAACAAGACACCGATGTCCCTTCGGAGCCATCAAAAAGTAACTCTTCGTCTGCATATCATCCTCCGTCATTCCCTCTTTCTCCGAGATGCGAGCGTTGGGGAAATTTCGGAAGAAGAGAGCAGTAGCTAGACGTAGTTCCATGCGTGCGAGATGAATCCCGAGACAAACTATTGCCATCGTCGTCAGTTGATTTTGCCCACCACCGATCTAGATGCGTAGACTTACTCCGCGACCCACCACCAAACGGCATATAAGCATCCTTCATCTCCTTGCTCGGACTCGCCCACCGATCAGGATCGAACTTGTCGGCATCCACAAAGACTTTTTCCTGGCGATGCAAACTAAACGCCTGCGTCGTCACCGTCACACCCCCCGGGATCATCCATCCGCCCAACGTCACCCCCTTCAACTTGTCCTCGTTGGGAACAACCCTCGGCAGACCACCCGGAACAGCGGAATACAATCGCAAGGTCTCGCCGATCACTTGATTCAGATACGGCAGATCCCTCAGATCCCGATCCGTGAACCCCTCCGGCAGCGAGGCCACTTCGTCCACCAGCATCTTCTTGATCCGTTCGTTCCCAGCCCGACAAACGGCGTAGACGAGATACGTCAGCGTGACGGCCGTGGTATCGCTGCCTGCAACGATATAGGCCTGCGCTTCGTATTGGATGTCACGGTCCGAAAGACCGTTTTTACCGGCATCGAACAACTTGGTGAAGAGCGTTGGCTTCGGGTTCGACGGGTTCTCGGCAAGCAGGGATTTGTATCGCTGGATGGATTGCCCGGCGTAGGCGCCCAATCGTTGCCCTGCGGCCGCAACGGTTCGAAACATGGGCAGAGGGACGATCTCCGAGATCCTGACCAGGAAGGGGAATGTGGTGCGGAGGGGTTGGAAGGAGGAGATGTGTTCGAGGTCGAGGATGTATTGGTTTTTCTTTGTCGTCGAGACTTGTAAGTGACTTTCTTCCTGAAAGTTGTCTCGGTAAGGGCGAATGAACTAGTTTTACCTTCTTGGACTCCAGCATCCGAAACGACTCCCCGAAACTCAGCTCCCCGATGATGTCCGTCGCCATGAAGAGCCACCACTTGAACACATCCGCAACGCCGCGGGCGCTCATCTCTTCGGCGATCCGGTCCATCGCCAATTGGACATTATTGGCGACGATCGGCTCGAGACGAGTCAGCGACGAATCGGAGATGGGAGACGCGAGAAGCCGCCGATGAGCAGCGTGGAACACCGGGTCGGTGGTGGAAAAGGTGTTTTCCACTCGACGGGACACCATGATGCGATACCAGGGCGACTTGAGGAATCGGCCGCCGGTCTTGTGGATTTCTTTGGCGGCGGAGATGTCGCAGATGTCGACTTCGTAGGGGCCGACTCGAACGACGGGGCCTGTGCAGGACTCAATGTCAATACTTGGAATCTTCAGCACGTTGGTTTTGGGGTTGCATACATACCATATCGTTCGTGGAGGTCGTGGACGTAGTTCGCTTTTCGGCCGGTGAACGAGTAGAAAGTGACGACTAGGCCCGTGAATTTGGAGATTTGCGGGCCAGGAAGGTGCGCGAGGGGGTTTCTGAGGCCTTGATACACCACTCGCTTTGCGGTTTGTTAGTAGATTGACGTCGGTGAAAGCTATTCAGGATATGTACGTACCAAGTAGAGAAATGCAACGAGGCATGCAATCAGCCCTGATGCCGATATGTTGTGCAATATGGCGTCCATCGTTTCGTCGTTGTGAGGCTAGTCAGGAGAATAATGAGAGTGAAATTTTGAATTCGACGTGGCAGAGGGACCTGTCCCATCCCCGGTTCTTAAATCCGTAGGCAAGATCATCAAAGAATACATCATGCAGATACCCTACCTTGGGTTACAGTGCAGTAGAAAGATGGATGGTACAGGTGACAGTCAGCCTTATCGGGAGCGATATGGTCGTACTCCGCACTTCTCCGCAGAATGCAGACGCTCTGAGTGGCGACTAAGCTTTCAGTCGCAAACAATGACCCGCTCCTTCCTAAACTTAGGAGAGGTCGGCCTTTTTCGGCCTCAGGTTGTTCTTTCCCATTGGTCGAATGGGCGTGAACGTCAATCGTGTCCGAGATGATCGGCAGGCATCAAGGCAGCGATTTCTTCTTGTCATGACTCCAATTGGGTTCTGCAATGCTCACGTACCCTCCCTTTGGCGTGCTTAGTGCTTACGTCAGAGGCCAATTTTAGAATCAGGTTTGCCAGTGTCTGCCTAGATATCGAGAGTGAAGGAAGGAGAAATGGATTTATTCTGAGGGCATGTACTGTTCTTCTCCACTCCACTTTCTCACTACATAGTCCAGCAGTTCCTATAGGTACAGACCCACCGAGGGTCATGGTGATTTACTTCGTGACGGTGCTCAGGCATCTCGAGTCCCTGCATATGTCGGATAAGCGCCAATATTGTTGTAGTTCATGCAAGGGTGTATGGGTCGCCAGGTCGCCGACTCGCCGTAGTAAAAATTATTATTATCTAGACGGTTACTAGTTATTACTAGTTTATATAGCCTAAAATTTTTTTCTAAAAACTCGCCAGGTCGTAATGGTGTAATTTATTAGCTTACCAGGTCGTAATTTTTATTTCTACTAATTATTTCTAAATGTAATAGGCTCAAACAGATATCTTATTAATCTATCTGGCAGCTAAGTTACAAGAATTCTAGCATGGGGAAGGAAGGAGAGAAGATGTAGGGATGGTGCAAGACATTGTAGGAAATATGTTTGTGGGTCACGTGACTAATCATGTGACATACTGAGGTCAAGATCAAGGACTGTCACACTAAATAAGATTAAATAAATTTAAAGGATAGAGGAGAAAACTGACCTGGCGAGGTCTATATATTTAATAAGGGGCTGTTATTAAATACGTATTTAATAATTAAAATATTATTTATAATAATTTCTAGTAGTTTCTAGTAAAATAGATTTTATATATATTATGATAATAACTAGTTGCAACTAGTAGCGCCTTAATAATAAGAAATTAAGAATAATTAATATTTCCCATTATTTTTATCTAGTTATATCTAATATAGATTAATTATAAAATTAATTATAAATCCTAAAAATATTCTGAAATATTATATATATTGTGACGACCAGGCCCGCAGCGGCCTGAGGCAGCTCCCCAACACCCCTGTTTGCGCCGTTTGCTATGTCTCGGAGGTGCGAACACCAGTCGCCCTCCACATGGTTACCGTGGTTCCGATGAGACAGACCGCCTACGTGCACACCGCTGTTTGATTCGTTTGCATTTCACCGCCCTACATGGAGATGCTATTCTGCCGCACGAGGCCTATAAGGCTTCCCCATCTGCATGGCCCGATCATGTTTTCTTCCTTTTCTTCTTCATACTAGTTTCCTAGTGAAAATGCACCTTTTCTAGAGCTGGCACGATCATCACATATACTATATAAAAAGAGGACCGGTACCCGTACACCCCCTGACCGTATTCCTACACCCCCTGCCCACGCTAACCCCAAAACAGTAAGGCCATTAGGTCACGTGATTAAAAATTTCCTATAAAAGCTTAGATTTAGGGCAAAAGTATAGGGCACGCTATCGGTCCGACCACTATTCCGATATATCTAATTATAGATATAGAAGCCCCCTTTTACACGTTGCTTTATTTATAACTATAGAACGCGCTTCTACCCTTTTTTAAGCCTATAATCGAGCCTCTATAAGCCTGCAATCGAGCCTCTAATTAAGCCTCCACAAGCCTCTAATCGAGCCTGCAATCAAGCCTCCATAAGCCTCTAATCGAGCCTGCAATCGAGCCTCCATAAGCCTGCAATTGAGCCTGTAATCGAGCCTCTATAAGCCTCTACGAGCCTGCAATCGAGCCTATAATCGAGCCTTCTTATTAGTTAAAGTAAAAGGGATTAGGTCACTCTATAATAACTTAGGGTATTCTACACTATAGTAGCCTTGAATAAAGTTCTCGGTCAATTTTCTAATCACGTGACCTACTAGTCTAAGTTCTTGTAGGAAATTCTTGATCACGTGACCTAATGGCCTTACTGTTTTGGGGTTAGCGTGGGGCAGGGGGTGTAGGAATACGGTCAGGGGGTGTACGGGTACCGGACCTACCGGTCCTCTATAAAAATAATAAATATTAAATAATAAATATTAATTTTTATTTTTATTTTTATCTAGTAAAATCTTATATTAATTGATTATAACTAGATCTTATTAGAATATTCTAAATTATTTTAATAGAAATATGAATTTATAATTTTAAAAATAAAATATTATAAAATTATATATGTCACGGTGCTGCCGCGGATAGGAGTTGGAACCGCTAATGACGAATCACGTGACCTTGGGAATATCTTCACCGCACAATTCCGAAACCTGTTTAAAGCTCTTTGAGCTACGTCCTGTCTATAAAGCCGACCTGTACCAGCCTGCCCTGCAGCCCGAACAGATAGATAGAGATCACTATAGCCAGCCCGAGTGTCAACTACCTCATTAACCTACTTCCGTGAGGCTCCACTCGACCTCACCCTGTGACTGACCTACTTGGCGCACCAACTGGCACGTCCTGCAAGATACTCAATAGGACCCGAGTCCGTGTAAGGCTTAGCATCGCAACGGTACGGTTGCGAGATACTCTTGGGATCAGCAGTAGAATTCCGGTACGTATAGCCCCCAGGCGCTCTACTCACAGTGACCAGTCGGCCACGTGTAACAAATAGATTATAGGGTTAAATTTAATAATTTCTAAATATTTATATACACTACTAGTTATAACTAGTAATATAAAAAATAAAATAAAATAGAGTAATATATTATATATTAGGTATTTTATTTAGTATTTTATACGTAATATTTCAAGACCTCGCCAGGTGGTAATTTTGATTTAAATTTTAAATAATAAATTTATTTCGTTTTATTTAGAAATAATTAGTAATAAGTAAAATTACGACCTGGTGAGCTTCAAAATTACACTATTACGACCTGGCGAGTTTTTTGAAATTTTTTTTTAGGTTATATAAACTAGTAATAACTAGTAACCGTCTAGATAATAATAATTTTTACTATGGCGACCTGGCGACCTGGCGACCTGGCCAGCCGCACCCTCTTCATGCAATGGATAGGATCCTCGTATGAAGAAACACTGCTACTACTATACCTTCTGTAATAAGCCGTCTTCGTTCATTTACTGCGAACATGGTGAGTGAAAAGTTCATTCATCTAATAAGTGGAAAAGGTATCTAATAATGCCGAAACATGCCAATCATGGACTTTTGTTTATATATCACAGAGATTTTTCTTCTTTCCAATGTATGCACTGGCCTGCCCATAACCCCAGAATGGACAACCTCGAGGTCTATGTAAGTTTTGCTTTTGAATGACCCGAAAATCAACAGGTGAAGGAGATTCTTATAGGTAGAGTATAACTCAACGTGCTGCTTCGATGCTTGCGAACGTCATGCGAACAGAGGTAGCTTAAGCAGAGGGAGCTTCTTTAGGAGCAACGGTGGGACGGGTGGGGATGGTGGTGGGCAGAGGTGGCAGCAAGTTCTTTGCGCTCTCTCTGGCATACTGGGCCATCAAAGCATCCATAACCACGAGCGCAGACATGGCCTCCACGATGGGAACGGCGCGAGGAACGACGCAAGGGTCGTGACGTCCCTTGGCCTCCAAAACACCCTCTCCAAAGTCGTAAGTGGCAGTGGTCTGTGCCTGGCCAATGGTGGCAGGAGGCTTGAAAGCGACGCGGAAGTAGATGGATGCGCCGTTCGAGATACCTCCCTGGATACCGCCCGAGTTGTTGGTCTTGGTGGTCAGACGCTGCTTGGTGCCGTTTGCGGTCTGGACCTCAGTAGCAACGAAGGGATCGTTGTGGATGGATCCGGGCACTTCGCAGCCTCCAAAGCCAGATCCAATCTCGAATCCCTTGGTGGCTGGGATGCTGAGCATGGCGTGGGCCAGCTTGGCTTCGAGCTTGTCGAAGCAAGGCTCGCCCAATCCAACGGGAACGTTTCTGATCACGCAGGTCACGGTTCCTCCAATGCTGTCCTGGTTGTCGCGGAAGGTCTCGATCACTTTGGCCATGCGTGCGGATGCCTCCTCGCTTGGGCACCGGACAGGGACGAAGGAGTCAACAGTGTTACGGTCAATCCTCTCGATGAGGTTGAGGAATTCGGGGTTACTCGAGGGAGCAGGGTGTTCGGGGGTGGGAGGGAAGAGGTGCTCGTTGCCGACGGAAGAAACGAAAGCAACAATCTCAACGTTGTGGGAGAGACGAAGGTACTTCTCAGCGATAGCACCAGCGGCAACACGACCTAGACTTTGGTTAGCCAGCGATTCATGCTCTATGGGAGAAGTTTCAGGAATAACCAACCGATTGTCTCGCGAGCGCTGCTACGGCCACCACCACTGCTGGCCTTAACACCATATTTCTCGAGGTAGGTGAAATCCGCATGGCTGGGACGAGGGTAGAGGTCCATCGTGCTGTTGCCATAATCCTTTGGTCTTTGATCCTCGTTTTTGACGATCATGCCGATGGGAGTACCCAGGGTGACGCCAAACTCGGTTCCCGACTGAATCTCAACGCGGTCCTTCTCATTGCGAGGGGTTGTTAGAGCGCTCTGGCCAGGACGTCTCCGAGTCATCTGAGGCTGGATATCGTCCTCCGTGAGCTGCATGCCCGGAGGGCATCCATCGACGATGCAGCCGACGGAGCGGCAGTGGGATTCACCATAGCTGAAGAAAAAATATTGTTAGGCTGATGAGAATTCCACGTAGACAGCAGAAGATCGTTAGACGTACGTAGTGACCCGGAAATACTCTCCCCACGTCGACATGGTGGGCGATTATGAAAGTTGGCGGGGTATCTGTAAGGTGGTGACGAGGGAATCCAACCTGCAGAGAAAGAAACAGATATATGAGCATAGAGACTCAAGTTAAAGAAGAATTCATACCATGTAGATCTTACCGATTCAATGAGCCAATTATTCCCTTCGACAAGGGCAGGCTGAAATTCGCTGGAATAAATTGGGGTGAGCGGGACAACCAGACGATCGGACTTTGCGACTCATCGACAAAAGCCTATTCTGCCTATCCGGGACTAGCGCTGTCCGACCTTCGGAGCGATCAGCCCATCTCCGAAAAGGGCAATGCTGCTGATTTACCTAATCCCCAGACTGTGCCGACTCTCTTATCTTCCCTTCCCCCCGTCAAGTCTCAATGCTTCCCTTGCGACGAGCGCCATGCCTGCTGTCTACGTTTTCGATACACAGGTGGCGCGATAGTGTGTCCCCACTAGCCTTTTTCCGACACAATTCCTCCCTGCCCTCCAATCGGTTTGCCGAGTTAGCAAGTCGCGACACCTCCAAGCATCAGATCTATCAGTCGCTTTCGAACGATCCCTATGTGAACCTTTCGATCGAGCATTTTCTGCTTGAGAATGCTCCAGCAGAGTCTAATATCCTTTTTCTCTATATAAATCGCCCCTGTGTCGTTATTGGACGCAACCAGAACCCATGGCTCGAGACCAATCTGGAGAAGCTATACAATGACCGGGTGGAGACCAACGGTGGAATTGCCGGATACAATGGTGAGGACGCTGTCTTCGTCCGGCGAAGATCTGGCGGAGGCGCAGTTTTCCACGACAAAGGAAACCTGAATTATAGTGTCATTTCACCGCGGACGACCTTCACGCGAAACAAACATGCAGAGATGATGGTGCGAGCGTTACATCGAATTGGGGCAGTCAATACGAGCGTCAACGACCGACACGATATTGTCATGTCTGTCAAAGCAAGTGAACTGTCGACGGGGGACACCGTCGGTTTTGCACAAGCGTTGCAGCCGCGAAAGATTTCGGGGTCTGCATTCAAGTTGACAAGGCATCGCGCTCTGCATCACGGCACTTGTTTACTGGATTCCCCCAATATCAATGACCTGGGTTTGTTTTTAAGGTCGCCGGCACGCTCATATATAAAAGCCAAGGGTGTGGAGAGTGTGCGATCCCCTGTCACGAACGTCTCGTCTGCCTTTACGGAGGCCTTGATGCCATTCTCCATGCAGGGCGTGATAGATAATATTGTCGAGGAGTTTGCGAAGCTCTACAGCATTGGTACAGACGCGATCCTTCGAGCAAAACGCGCCCATGCAAATGATTCAGAGCTATATGCAGGAAACAATTGGGTTGCAGGGACTGTCGGAGAGGCACAGGCTGACGAAGAACCTGAGATTCGAAAGGGACTGGATGAACTGAGGGTAAGTCAAGTGTGCGAGCTTAGATTTAGGTGGAACAAAGGTATTAAGATGACATTTAGTCACTCGAGTGGAAATACACCCAAACCCCCCAGTTCACGTTCTCGACGTTCCCCATCGAGGAAGATCCCCGCGAGCGACCACCTCTTCCCGCCTCTCTACCTCCATCGGTAAGTACCATCACCGTATCATCAGACCGCACATCTAATTGATCCTTGTGAAAAAGACACGCGTTTTCCTGCGCCTCAAACACGGGGCCATCATCGAAAGCGAGATTTCCGTCTCCTCCGATCCATCCATTGCCTCCCAACAAGCAAATCAAGTGCATGAGGCCCTGAATGGACGAAAACTCCATGATATTTCTCTGTCCCAGTGGACTGAAATCTTGCAACAGCTCCAGAGCACCGAAGAAGATGTTGGAGTTGAAGTCGTGCGGGGGCTTGCTACGTTCATTGCAGGAAAGCTCGGATGTAGTTGATACCGCCGTCGAAGCAGTCCCTTGCTGTCCTGCCAGACACACAACTAGGCCTGGCTGAAAAAGATGACCATCTTATAAGATTTTGTGGGTGCCTGGTTAATCCAAGGCTCAGAATCCGTATTCACTTAACGTTATTCTATCTAAACTGCCCGGTGGAGCTTGGGAGCTGTCGACTACCTGAGTTTTGCCTATGTCGCTGTTTTTACTATCCATTGAAGACTGGGATTTGTAGTCAAGACGGAGTTGTGCAATCTGCAAGCCCTATGACCAAGGTCTCCCGCTATAATATAAGGGCTAAGACATCATGTGTAAACTAGAGCTTCGTTCATCATCTCATAGCATGTGTATCATCCATCGTCTCTTCTTCCATGCTCGACACGATCTGGCGTAAGTGACACAGAAAACTTCCCTATACACGCTAGAAAGCAAAAGCTAGATAGAACTAAACTGAAAGCCTCAAAAGCCAATAGCGAATGTACATGCCCAAAAGCGAACATGGATATCAACCAGCAAAATCAATCCTGTCGCCGCGGAGAGCACCAGAGGCAAACATAAACGAGGGAAGTAATATTTATAACACAAGAATTGAACAGAAGAAAGGAAAACGGCAACAAGAAGAGTCCTACCGCAGTCACTGACTACCTGCTTACCTGCCTCTTACCCGCTGTGTCACTGTTAGTCCGACTTATCGACAACTCCGATATATTATCCATATCTGTCGCAGAGGCATTGACCACTCTCAGCTTCTCCTTTGGAACGGTGAAGGTAACCTGCACCCGTCTACCTTCTGCGGCAGCCTCAACATCCCAGTCTTCCTCTTCAATCCCATCGTCGCCCAGTCCGTACAGCCCGTCCAAAGCAAAGTCATCGCGGGTAGATCTCGGACCTCGCATAGAAGGTCCAGCTTCCCCGAACGCTTGTCTGTCTGCCCCCCAGTCCTTGGCCCCTTGCTTCCGTCGGAAAAGCTCAGCCGAAGCACTGACAGCTCTCCGGGGAACCCCGGTGCCGTTACCCATGTTACCGTAGGACTTGGACCCGAAGACTGTACTGCTCCGATCGATACCCGAAGTGACAGCGGTGGTACCCGAGTTTCTGTTGGCTGAGCTGCCCTTTCTCGAGCCTGTAAGTGCTCTTCGGACGGTTCCGATCCATTCAGAGGCTTTTGGCCTTGCGCTGGCAGTTGCTTTTGTGGGTGACTCGGGAGGGGTAGCCCATTCAGGCGCTCCTTTGAGGAGGTGCTCGGCTTCGGCTTGCATTTGTGAGACTGATGTGTGGGCAGTAGAGAATGAGTCCGCTGAATAATAAGTCTCTGCCGGAACTATGGCGCTGTCGGGGGTGCTTCGCGCGGGATCTCCACTATGCGTGGACAGGGATGCGGACTTTTCAGGTGATTGACGTCCACTGCTGGGCAAATTGGAAGAGGGTCTGCTGAGGACCGGAACTCGGGACTGGTCTAGAGTGACTGCGACTGCAGATCTCACGGAAAATGAAGAGGTGGAAGAGTCTGAAAGATTGGAAGATGTTCGATCACCCTTGTCAGTGGAAGGCCGTCCATCTCTACTCCTCGTGGCAGATGCACGATCGGATTGATCAAGCCAAGCCTGAGCAGTACTTGCAACCCCGGCGAGAACTGAACTTTCAGCCACGATGCTTGCCGGGTCTTCGAATGGATCGGTGGTCTCGCATATTGAGTACCCCTGTTGATCTTTTTGACGGCCAGGCGCCATCAGATCCTCCGCGGCATTCGCCTCGTCCTCTTCACGTTCGTCAATTGGGTGAATATCGCCGGGGGCGTCGCTCTTTCTAAACTCGCTGTAGTGAGAGAAACGGTAAGGTCGTGAGCTCAGGCTTTGCCTAGTGCTTTTTGTTGGACTTGGGATGTCCACCAGTAGACTAGTCTTTTCTGCCACGGTCTCTCCATTATCTCGCCAGCCCGCGTTACTTCCATTGCCTCTATTGCCAGCCCAAGGATAACTGTTGTCAGATCGTTGGCCCCAGTTACCGGAGTTTCTTACTTGTAGCATGGGACTGCGCAAACTGCTGGACATATTGGGCTCATCCCAGAAGTGGGATCGTTCCGCCCCCAGGGCTAACTGCCGGAGTTCCTGATCTCGTCTCTGACGTGCACGTCGCTTTCTGGCATAGAGCCATATGAACACTGCAATACCTGCAACGGCAGTAACACCCAACCCAAGACCAACGCCTAGACCAGCTTTTTTCGAAGTTGAAGAGAGCAACCCAGAGCCCGAGTCGGAAGTTTCAGCAGCTTGTTGTTCTGGATTTGTGTATGAGGTCGTCCATTGGTTGGAAGTAAGATTATAGAAATAGACCTGCGAGTTCGGTTCAAGTTGGGATACGGATCGTTTGGAAGAAGACGTCGGTATGCTGTAGCCACCCGCCACCATCATGACTCCGCCTGGAAGGATTGTTGCACCGTGCCCAAAGATACCTGTCCCTTGCTTGAGTCCCGAGCCTTCTGTGGACGGCGTCTTCCAAGCCCATTGGCCAGAGCCACCGTATTCTGCCCCGAGTTCTAAAACAGCGAGCTGAGGGTGTGCTGCGACACTAGTGTCCCCTACCCAGCCGCCAAAAATAACCACCTTGGTACCATCAGGAGACAAGACTGCACTATGGCCGGACCTTGGCTCAACAGCGACCTCACTTCTCATGGCGAGCTCGGTCTTTGCCGAGGTACTTTGAGAATCGACAGTGACGAAGCTCCAACTGTTCTGAGGTATGGAAAATAGGGCTAACTCAGACATGTTTATGAAGGCATTCCGAGTATGGCCACCAATTAAGAGAAAGCTCTGTTGCTGAGCTGTACTCCCGAAAGAGGTTGTCGCATAGGTGGCCGGCAGTGAAGTCATCGTAAACCCTGCCTCTGGAATCGGTGGTGCTCGGTTTCCAGTGGTTCTCAGACCATAAGAACGGCTGCTGGAAGAACCAGAAGGATCTAGAACAAGCATGGACTGTGAATAGTTGGCAGCGGACACCCAATCTAGACTCGATCCATTGCGAAACGGACACATTCCACCGAATGTGTAGATTGCACTGGGTGTCGTATTGGTAGCCGCATATGAGAACCCAGCAGCTAGGTAAAACGGACCGTGTGGGTTGGTATTCCCGTCTCCATTCCCCTTCTTCAAAGACCCTCTGATCCATGTCCCGTTGCCTATTGAACTGCCACTCTCCGGACTGAATTGCCAAATCACACCTTCACTCGCAGGACCTTTGCAGTCTCCGGTATAAGCCTTGATAATTCCATATTGATCGATCACCAGTACAGAAGCGTCCCGGGCCTCGGTCTGAAAGGGAACCTCATCTAAAAGGACGGAATAACTCGGGTTGGCTGTATCGACGTTCCCCGAGATGTTCAGGGACAAGAATGTCGTTTTGTTCTGCGTCGAACTGTTGGACAAGAGCAGGTACGCGAGCGAATCATTGTGTTGGGAGGAGAGGAATATATAGGATGGTGTGTATGGTATCGTGGCAGAGGCCGGAACGATCAGCAGCACGAGGAGAGCTGACACGAGCCTGATAACAGTGGATCTCATGCCCATCCTGGAGCTCTGTCGATGACGTTCATCCATAGACGTGGCCCAGAGCTTGGATCAGTCCAACGCTGCTGTTGTCTGGACTTTCAGAGACGCATCGAGGGATCGACAATCTTAGCTCGTAGTAGTAATTGCTTTTTATGCCAAATCGGCGGACATGGAGGGAGCCTCGTGCGAGAGAATCCAGCAAAAATCGCCAGGTATAGTATATACTGCAAGATATGAAGCGAACAAATTACAGAGAACTCGAAATCCAGCGAGAGGAAGAGAATGAAAATGAGAAGAATGAGGTGGCTGCGGTCAGCGAGTCGAGCAAGCTGATCTGTCAGAAGTGCTCAACCCATGGAGGCACATGAGCGAGTAGTCGTAAACAAAAGCCTTTGTGGTACAATTTCGTCCGTCCGGGTCCGAGTCTAGGCCTCGAGGCATCGGCGAACATCTACGATTGCTCCAATCCCAACTAGTAAGATATCATGTCCTGGAGTGCAGGCAAGTAAAGTTTAATTGATCGAGGGGTTGTGGGATAAGATAGTTAGAGGTGGGAAGGCCGTAGACACGGTAAACACAGCGGTTGCGCAGCAACACAGGGCTGTGGCGGCTTGAAAGCGGGGGAACATCGCTGGTTCATTCGCTTACTTCCAGTCACACTTTTGATCGTCTGTCGAGATGAGTGTACTTTGTGCGACATGTGGACGATTGCGTAGGCATTGGACCTTTGAAGCACATCTGATCATCAGCCTCGTACTCCGTAACTATGATCGGATGAAGAAATGTTGGGGAGGGAACTTATCAGGTTATCGCTGGGGAAATGTGGAGCTTCCCAGCCATGCTTTTTTTTTTGTCTTGAATTGCCTCGTCTTCCTGCAGGAGTTGCCCAACCGAAGCTCGGGCCATCTCCATTTTTGGATGTCAAGAGATTGTACTCCGTACGGAGCAGTTGCTTCCACCGAGGAAACAATACTGATGAAAGGCGAAAAGAGCGCTCCTTCATTTCAGCTTGTGAAGGTGGAGTGAGCGACTCGCCAGCGAGGTTGGCATGCCAACCTTCCGCAGTAGCTTGTGATTGCAACCATATTAAAAAAAGCCTTTCGATCTAAGATGAATGGAACCAGGGGTCAATGTCATTGAGATGCAGACTGACTATTTAGCTGCGAGCAAGTTGGACTTGGAGGTTGGACCACAATTGCTTGCGCGATCGGAGGGGAATAAACAGACGCTAGAGGGACTAGGATGGTTTCGGTCTAGGCTAACCGCCCCTAAGCAATCGGTGCCGTTGCGGGGCAGAGACAAAGTCGAGATACTACTTGGTCCAGTTCTTGGAAGTTGTAACGACTTTCACGAGAACTACCGGTAGTTGGTTACCTGCTATCATAATACAAGGATGCTCCTCATGTCTCCTTCAAGGTTTACTATCCGGCGAAAGGAATGTCCGCCTCTCAGACCAACGTGAGCAACGCTTGCGGCAACATCATACAGGGAGTAGACCCGCGGCAGGAAAGGGTGAGTGGCGACTTGGCAATTGTCCCCCCTGTTCTCATTAGCGACCAGACGTGAGAAGAAGTCTTTCGGAAAAGTCCTCCGTAGTCCGTACAACAGGGGCGATATAGTCACTAGTGAGATAGACGGGCTATTCTAGTTCGCGGTGTATATAGGATTAGGGGGAGGGGTAAACAGGGAATCCCCTCCTCTCCACACGGGACACGAGCTTGTGTTCAGAGGACATGGGAGCAGGCTACCGGAGTATGCAAGGGCCTGATGAACATGTCAACATGAGCGGGATTGGAACTGCACGTCAGATTGTGCTGTGCTTCGATACACTAGTCCCAGGTCGGCTAATGAACCTGGAGGCCCGGGAGAATTCAATGCAGATTCTTATTAACCTGCTCTGTCTCCGTATGTATGGTGCAGTAAGTGCCAAGCAGCCATATTGAGGGACAGGGAAGAGAGGTTGGCTGGCCACTCAGACTCTCAAAGCAAAGAGCAAATCTCTGCAAAACCAGTTCAGCGACAATGATTGGTATCCTTGTAGCTTTGGCGCGACGGGTCGCCCGCAAGACCTCAGACCCCTGAATTACGATACTGAGACTGCTGTCATGACTCGAGAATCAGTACAAAAATAAATATTATGGATTCGAAGACAAGAGTACATTACTAAGCTTTTTCCGCGGTGATAATATAACATAGTAATGTATAGACGCAAAGAAGGGGAAACAATGGCCCACGGCAGAGACCATATCTAACGGTTTTTAGCTGAGATCACGTCGTGTCACTGTCCGCGTCTGACGCCTGTGCTCTGGATTACTCCGTCAACAGTCTGGATAGACTTCCGCGAGAGCCATCGTGGACGACACAAGAGCACCGTTTGCACTCGGACAAAACAAAGCGGCGCAACGTCGGTAAAGTTGGCCCAACGCTTATTCTGTCGCACAGCATGAGAATATCGACGACCGTCCCGGCGTCCCCGTGCTATCAACAATAGGTGCGATGGTCAAAATATTATCCGTTGTTATTGACGCTGTCCTCCCTGCAGCTGCATCTTCCTCTTTGGGAATATCCGTTATATCAGATTGATCCTTGTCCGATGCGAGTAGAGAGAATTGGAAATTCACTCGAGGGTAGAATCGCATGTCAGGCATAAAGGGGGGGGCAAGATCGAAAAAGAATCGGACTGCATACCATTGGCAGCATGAGTCATGGGGTTGGTGAAGGTTGTCGTTAGGAGGACGAGGTGGTCGTAGAGTAGTTGTTGTAAGCTGGGATTTTTTTTTTGGTGGAAGCACAGTACAGTTTGATAATTTTGATAATTTGTTACTTACTGTACATACTACCAAGTACTCCGTATTGTACTCCGTAAGAGTGTTCGTTTTAGGTAGCGGGACACATGAACGAGACTCTCCGTCGTGATCCTGCTCTCAAGCATTTGACGGCATCAGCTGCAGTCGTGTCTAAATTCGGCTTAGCGTCCGAGTTAGCTTTGCAGCCATGGCCAAATAAGGTGGGTCGTGCGCAGCCCAGTCCAGCCGCTCGCCAATCATTGCCCCGTCCCGATCGTCTTCTTCGAAAGAACGAGGCACAGACGAACCCTGGGAAATGAGGCCTGTCAACCACGAGTGACGAAATATTCCAATCTTCATCAAAGGCAGCATTTCAATGGAACACGTCTCGATTAGCCGAGATGAAGAAGAAGATTGCAACAAGAATGCATCCCGTCCATTCATGATCCTTGCAAGACGATCCCCACTCGATTGTAATGTCTTCAATGGAACATCAGCTTCGATGGGGCACTGGGTAATCAATCCACTGTACAATTTCTCTTTTTTTGCCACCCTTCAACCCTTTTTGCGAGTCAAAGAGTCCAAAGTATTTATCAACGTTGGGCCCCCAAATGACGTAATCAGCCATGCAACAAATCGCATTCAATGCAGACCGACAAAACTGAAACGAGAGGCTACTCGTTTGGGTTTCCAAGCGCAATGGCAATCCTGTCGTCCCCTAGGAAAAAAAAAAAAAAAAAAAAAAAAAGGGCTTGATGGCACGATATGGTCTGATGCTTCCCTTTCCCATTCTCGAATGAGAAGGGACACTGCCAGGCGCGGAATGCATTGTGCTGCAGGCGAACGAGACTGTGAGGACATACAGATTCAACGCAAAACACAAGGAGATATTGAAAGCTCAACCAGGCCTTCCGTTTGGATTGTGAACAGCTTGGTGTAAACAGATTCCACGGACTACAAACAGTTGTAGAACGTTCTCGAGCGGAGCCTCATGAAACCGAACAACCCCGTAGACTTAGAGTATTCTTTCTCTTTACGAGCCTGTATCTTGAAATAGTCGATGGTTCGATGGGTTTCCGGCGATTAAGGTGTCCGAAATCCATGGGTTCTCGTTGGCCACAGCCTGCGTCGTAGAAACTTCCGGACAGCCAACCGGACACCAAGAGGGTCTTGCGCCGCTTTTCAAGGCCCGGGCTCGCTTTTCCTTGTGAATTCCATCTTAACTTTAGTCGCTTGTCCCAGACTCCCAGCCCGTCAGATTGCATCTTAATTTCCAAGCATTGGGAGTAAACAAAGTTTTTGCCGTCGGGCAGATTTCTGGCTGTACTCTGTACAGTAGGGGAGACACAGACCCTCTCCGAAGGCGAATATTTATCAATAGTTCTGTTTTCAGTGTCAGAAGTGCCGTAACTACAAGGGGTTCAATTGAACGACCGGGAGAATTGATAGAAGCATTGGAAGCAAAAAGAAAGAAAGAAAAACGTAGAGTCAACCAAAGCGCAGAACCCAGAAAATGGACGAGAAAGGTATCCAGAAAGGCTTCAACCAGGGTAGCCAGTACCAATGAAGACCGATTTCTATAGATATTGTCAGTTATGGTTCGTATTGACCACAGTTCATATAGTTATGCAAGAAAGGAACCAAAAAATAATTACGACGGTGATGAGATTGTCGAAGAATAACTTCTTCTGGTAAGGAACCAAATAAGTTGGTTGGGAATGGGTGGGGTTTTGGCATTGACGGATAAGAATCCTCAAAGAAGATTGACGCCAGCGAAGTCGGATGCGCGGGAGAGAAGTCGAGTCGAGGCGAGAGTCCGAGACTGAGAACTTAGAAGGTCTCTGAAACTGCGATTGATAGCGACGGATCTGCCCAAGGAAAAAGTCTCCTACGTAATGGACGCGGGACTTTGGTGCTTGGCGGGAACCGCCACTACAATAGACAAGGTGTAACAGCATGTTGGGCACGACAGACAGAATAGATAGCTGAAGATCAAGGCAGCTTGTTGATTGCAATGCGATGGAGAATCGTGATAGTGATCGTCGATTTATTAAGTTTTTTTTTGCTTTTTCTGTGTCTTCTTGTTGTAGTAATCAGGACTAATCAGTCATGGTTTAGCGAAGAGGCAAAGCGAAAAGGAAAAGCAGAGCCAAGCCAAAGCCCCAAGCTAAAAGTCTAAGACAAGGCCCAAGCTGGACGCTCACGGACCACCGACCGGAAAGTCGACCGAATCTTCGCCTGTGCTGGTCCTCGAATGCATTAGTACAGTTACCAGCATCATACTTCAAGTACGGTAAATTATGGTTCTTCTCACCTATCAGTGGCCCGTACGCTCTGTAAGTTACCCACCCCGAGAACAGGGCCCATCGCTCGCTAGGCTGGCTCACTCATTCCCCTTCCCTTTTGTTTCGCTCCCTCCTACCCCCCCATCCCATTAATTATTATTATTACATCCCCATCGCCTGACAACCTCAACCTCCCCTACCCGAAACCTCCATTTCCCTTTTCTTTCCTGGCTGCTGCTTTGGAACGTACAACTTTCCTTTTTTATTGACTCGTCAACCCATTCTTCATTTTTTTCCCCCCTCCACCCCTCTCGCTCTCACCCTCCCTTCTCCAAATTAAAAAAGAGCTGTTCGGGTATTCAATATCAAGACGCTCCTTTGCTGCATTTCTCTCTCTCTTTTTCTTTTCTTTTCTCTTTTTTCTTGTGTTTGGGGAATTTTGTCAGTCGTGCTATCTTTTACCTGCGGCGCTCCCTCCCTATAACCCAGAGGTCCGTCCAATTACCACCATATCTTTCGACCAGAGAAACGAGCCTCCCTCGACCTCCGTACATATCTCCCTCGGTCCCTTCGTTCCTTCGCTTCCTCCCGAGGTTCGATTAATAAACGGGATTCGCTCCATATAGCTGCGCATCTTGGCCAGTCATAACGGTCGTGGGCAATTGTCAAGGTACATCCTGGTGCTGTAGCAGGTCTATCACCCGGGCATTCCTCTAGCGGTGACCGCTGTCAGGAACACGGTTCTCACCAGGACATCTACACGACCGTCATTGTCTTCTGCGAGTTGAACTCGTGAGAGGTAATGCTGATCCACTCGTGCGCACATATAGAGCTCTCCGCTAGCTCGTGAGTCATCCGGAAGGACGAAAAGGAAAAGAGAAAGTTACCACACCACCCAACAACATTATATAGGAGGATGCGCAACAGCAAATTCAGTATAGATTGTGTGACGCCCTAAACAACGAAAGAAAAATAGAAAAAAAAAGATGAAAATGACAGAAAGGCGGTCTTCGATATCTGGATCAGAGGAGCTGGACAAATTGGTTATCCAGAATGGCCAGGCTGCGGAGGATGTGCCTGGACGGGCGTCGGATAAGAGTGGTGAGCCTTCAGAGTCATTCCAGCCTGCGTCAGGCGAGGCAGCAGGTCCCAGGCAAACGATTACGAAGCCGCCCATCGCAAAATTACCTCCGATAAACGACTTGACGGTCACGGATGGCACGGCTTCTCTTCGTCATGCTTTTCATCACGTTTATCACTCCTCCGCCGCTTCCAGAACGCCGTCTACCCGGACATCGTCCAGCTCATTACAAGCGTTGAATGAAGATACTGTCGTGGACGCCCGTTCTGATCACGGGGTGATTGGACGCAGCCCCAGCGCGCAAAGGATGTCTCACTATTTCGCTCAGACTTCAGACGCCCACGCTACTCCAACGAATGACTATCCAGTGTATCCCAATCAGTCATACGCAGTTCTGCAGTCTCAGGTGCATCCAACTTATCAACCACCATTCCTTCGTTCCCGAAGTTCCTATCCGTCGCAGCCCGAGATAAACACCCGATTTCCCTCTGCCCGCGTTTCCCGCACGGCAGGAAATACGCCCATTTCAAGCCCCGGTCTCTTCTCAGTGAGAAGTCCTCGGTCGACGCCGCCTTTGGTATCGGACGATGAGGAACGTATCGGCAGTCCATATCTGCATCCGACGCATCTTCAACCACCAAAAGAGTAAATTCAGCAACACTGCCCTTCCCACTCATTTTACTCTGTGATTTTCGGAACGTCAAACTAATTTCAGCTTATAGAACCCACACCGCCGAAGTGGACCGCGACCTGGTCACTGGAAACAAACTCGTCAATCAGTACGAGATACTTGAGGAGCTGGGACGTGGCGAACACGGAAAAGTAAAACTGGGCCGGCACGTTACGACAAAGCAACAAGTTGCCATCAAGATCGTTCAGCGCTATTCGAAACGGCGTCGTTTGGGCAAATTAGGCAATCCCGAGGACAAAGTTAAGAAAGAGGTCGCTATCTTGAAAAAGGCTCGGCATCCCAACGTCGTCAGTCTCTTGGAGGTGATCGACGATCCCAATCGCCAGAAAGTATATATCGTCCTCGAGTATGTGGAAAACGGGGAGATTGTCTGGCGGAGAAAAGGCTTGAGGGAGATCGTTCACGTCGATAAACTGCGGCTGGAACGCGAAAAGGCCGGAATCCCCGATTCCCCTTCTTTCGTCGAGGAGTGTCAACAATACGTGCGTACCGCTCAGCATCTCCGTCGCCAGCGAGAAAAAGCGCGAGAACGACGTCAGGCGCAGGCAGCTGCCGCGCAGCAGCAGGCTATCCCCGCATGGAGTTTGGAGCACGGAGGCGAATCAGACGATGATGAGCTGGAGCCCGGACTGACGATTGCCCGCACATCGAGTCGCTCCATGCTCAACACCGACGACCTTCAATCCTCTCCCAGCCACTCGTTCGTTTCGACGTCCGAGTTGGACCGTCGTGCCCAAGAGTCCGCCGCGGCTATTGAAGGTAGTATGTACGGTGCTTATGTCGACTACAATTTCGAAAGACGGTTCAGCACAGCATCCAGCAGTCTTGGTTACGCGCCTTCGGAACCCGAATGGATGTCCGATGATGACGACATGTCCTACGTTCCCTGCCTCACCATCGGTGAAGCACGAAACGCCTTTCGAGACTCTGTACTCGGGCTCGAATACCTCCACTATCAAGGCATCATTCACCGTGACATCAAACCTGCGAACCTTCTTGTCACTGGTAATCATCGTGTCAAGATCTCGGACTTTGGCGTCTCCTATCTGGGCCGGCCGATAAGAGATGACGAAGAGGAACAAGTGGGAGAGACCGATGCTGCAGAGCTGGATGATGCTCGGGAGCTTTCCAAGACGGTCGGCACACCGGCCTTCTACGCTCCCGAGCTTTGTTATACCGGTGATGACTTTGTAGATGACATTGGCAGTGTGCCAAAGATCACAGGCGCTATTGACGTCTGGTCGCTTGGTGTAACTCTTTACGGTATGATCTTCGGACGTCTACCATTCGTGTCCGACGATGAGTACAGTATGTTCCAAACCATTGTCAAGAAAGACGTCTTCATTCCTCGAAAGCGTTTGAAGCCTGTCGAAGAAGACCCGTCTTCCATGGCCAGTCAATGGCCCCGCAGTATGAACAGCAACAAGCGAATGGATGATGAACTGGTCTACGAGGAAATTGATGATGAACTGTTCGACTTGTTAAAACGGCTGTTGACAAAAGATCCCGTCAAGCGCATCACTCTGAAAGAGATCAAGCATCATCCATGGGTTCTCCATGGCCTGCCAAACCCCAGAACATGGATTGACGAAACCGACCCGGGATACCAGAGCAAGGGCAAGAGGATCGAAGTATCCTCCGAGGAAGTCACCTCTGCCGTCAGCAAAGTGCCGTTCATTCAACGGGTTCGATCCAATGTGGCCAAGTGGTCCACCTACCTTACCGGTAGGACAAGGGATAAAGATACTCGGAAACGAACACCCAGTGCCGCGACCTCTGTCGATTCGACTCGTTCGTCCTCCGCATCGAGCAACAATACCTTTGGCAAGCATTCGCGGGACGGTCGTCGAGCCAGCCTAAGGGGCGATGAGGAGTTCTTCCGGTCGTCCAGGGTCACCAAAGACGGCGAGCACCCGCTTGCGCAAAGCGTCACAGCAAGCCCAGTGGGCCGAGACGACCAAACGTCGTATTTCGCTCAGGGTTCCAAAACCGAATCCAATCCCTCTCACGATCAAACTCCACGACCCAATATGCCCGAACGCTCGTTGTCCACGGCGGAATCTACAAAGACGGTAAGGCCATCTAACTCCGAACCGCTCCCTTCGGCACAGCCACGTGCCAGTACACCCATGATCCTGGAGGCGTTGGGTACCACCAATATTGGTGGTCTCTTTGGCGGAGCAAGCCGCCGACTGGCGAGGGGTCTCCATTCTAGCACCGAAAGATCGCCTTCGGTTGACACTGCATCCCACGATAATGACCATCACTCTGAGCCTAGTCTTGCACTCACTGTTGCTTCTGCAAGAGGTCAGATGCAAAACTCTGGTCTCCTGCGTGAAGAGGACTCGGCACATTCAGAACTTTCCATTCCCGCCAGCCCCCGGCACCGGCGCAATCGGTCTGACCAGCTTGCATGTCAATCCTCTGCCGAATCTTTTCACCTTACGAAGGAAGCCTTGCTTCGCCAGAGAAAGAATGACAACGAGCCAAATGCTGACAGTGATCATGTGATGTCCAGAGCCGGAAGCGAGACATGTTCCCACGACTCTCCTATTTCAAGGCAACTAACGCCTCCTAAGGGAGCAGACTGCCAGGTTGGCAGTGCTCAATTCGATCCTCCTCATGGCGGTCTCACCACGTCTCCTCCCTCTGCGGCTACCATCTCATCATCCTCTGCAGATGACTACACAAGTGGGATGTCTCAGAGCGCCTCGCACCCAAGCATCCCATCTGTCGTCTCGGGAGCATCGTCTCTGTCAGGCGATGGCTTCTGCGCTTACACCAAAGACCGCGAAAAGGACTTTGATTCATCCAGCCAGGTTCCGTCGATTCTCCGCACAGGCGAAACCGTTAAAGCCCAGCGACTAGCACCACCGCGCCAGCCAGAAGACGATGAGTCAAGATATTATTGCGACGACGAGGATGACTCTGAGGATGAAGGTATTGTTATGGGCAAGAAGAAAGCTGCTCATAGCAGACAGGTGTCAAACACATGAGACCGGCGTTCTACCTGACTCTGAAGACTTCACCCCTGTCCATGCCGCCGTTGATACTGCTGCTCCAGTCAAGCCCTCCTGGAAGGGCTTCGGCGGCCCAGCCGTTGGCCAAATATTGCTGCCTCCATGCGGCACAAAAGAAGAGGGCGAAGAAAACTTATTTTCTTTCACGCCACCACCGTTGCTTTATTATAATTATCTTCTTTCCGTTTCACGATTTCTTTCTGAATATGGGACGCTGGAATCCGTCATGATTCCTTACAGTTTTGCTTCGCATTCGGTACCTTTGATGTGTATATCACCTTTATTACCTGTTTCACTCCCTTTCTTCTTTTGCTGCTCCATTGTGTTTGGCCGGGCTCATACGGAACCTTTCTCTCAAGGTTCTTCCATCTTCTAGATCTTGCTGACGTACATTATACATGGTCTGTACATATACTTTTGCATGGGTGGCACCGGCACGTCCATATTTTCTTCTTTTTCTTTTTTCTTTTTCTTTTCATCCTTCATGAAAGGGCGTTGGGTATTATTCTTTTTGGAGGCCTCTGATAGGCGTTGGAAACATCGTCCCCTGTGTTCAAATGTTGACTTTTTCTGTTTCATTTTCCATTCTTTTCTCCTGGACCTGTGATGCTCGGTTATGTCTTGCCTTGTCGCGGAGGCTATACTGTACGTAATTTTTGTTGACCTTGTGGCTCGTCCGGGTTTGGAATTTCGGATTTCCGCCCGAAGATGGCCGGCATGATGATGCATGATGTGTGTGTTTCTTCCTTTTTTCTTCCATTGGGTTGCGGATATTGAGATGATGATGGCTTTATGAACGACTTGGGAAACATTTCAGAGACATCCCCCTTTTTTTTATTTTCAGACGTTGGTACATTATACTTGGGATGAAGGGAAGAGAAGAGAAGAAGAATATAAAATGGACATTGCAGCGGCTTCGCGGCTTATCTTGTGAAAAATATTTCGATATCGTAGGCTTTTTTTTCTGTCGTTGTATTGTTTATGGGTATTAAAGGATTGAGTTCCATTCATGTACTCTAGTTGGGTGGCGATGTGTATTCGAACTATCATGCTTCTCTGGGAAGTGTTTTTCCTAGCATCAAAAGATCAAAGCCGTTGTGTCCTGAATAATTAGTCTGTGTCCAGATTTTGAAAGATTGATAAATGGAAAAACACGTCTTGTTCTTTCATTCTCGGTCTCATAGAGACCGTAAAATACATCTCCAGTCAAGTAACGTAAATTGGTTGCCTGATTGCTTGCGGGGTACAATTGGCTCTTCGATTCCAGTTCCCAGGTTTATACCCAGCTTGGCATCTTCAGTAGCTTTAGGTACCTTCCCTCTTTCTATACTAAAACCTATTTCCAACGTTAACTATCAACTTCAGCCCCAGCACGTTGAGGGTTTTGAACTTTTGAGAACCATTTAGGAACCGGACCTAACTTGGCGAAAAAGGAAAAGCGAGATCTCTCTCGGGCCCGAGAAACTTACACGAAAATAAACTGGAGAACGGGGATTCGGGGAACCTTCAACCAACCAGTCATGGGTGGTGCTCAGCTGGGTGGCTGTGCAAACTGCGAAGAAGGCATCGACAAACGAACGTCTCCACAGGCTACACAGTGACAGTAGACAAGATGTAATTATGCTTCAAAGAGTATGTGATCGATAGAATAAAATAAATTCGAACGTCATTGATCAGGCCGATTTCTTATTTTTTATCTGTCGAGGAAAGGCGAAAGGTCGGTAATACACAGTACATGGGAGTAGTTGCTTACTGTACCGATTGATGTGGGGAAATGGGGAGATTACTCCATCTATCTGCCCTGCACACTAGCTTTGCTGTCTTCCGGCGCACAATTGATTGCATTTCTGGTTATTTTATTTTATTTTATTTTTTAATTACTGTGCTGTCTGAGTCTTGTCGAGAAATGTGATCTATCCAGTACATACTACTGGTTGGGATTGATGAGAATCGAGGTTGTTCGACGTGGTCTCCAAGACCGACGGGAATTCTGTACAAGCATCAATCAACATCAGGTCTTCCAACGACCAATTGAGCACTCTTTCCAGCACACCTAGGTCTTACCTGGTCTAATAGTAGAGCTTCTGTCACGGTTCGAGAGAATTACCCCTCGAATTCACCACTGCGTAGCCATACCCGTCCTAAGTCACAGATATATATGCACATATAATATATATCCCTACAGTGTTGTATACTTTGAGTATACAATAAGACGGTACTGCATTGCTCTCTGAGCTGTTTGTAATTTTTAATGTATCGGGGAAAGAGAGATCAAGCGATCAGATCTTTGTTCTTTCATTTCTATGAGGGGTGTACATACTACATGGTACGGGCAGAGTAAGTACCTGAAACCATCAACGATCTCCAGGGACTGTAGCACTAGATACCGAGACAAGACGGTTAGCAGTTGCTGGCCTTGAACCCAACATCGCTGCCACCCAATCGTCATCGCTGCAAAGTGGCCCCCAAGGGCCCAAAGGCCCCAAAAGAGAAAGGATTTGTTGGACTTGGATGCATTGGATTCTTGTATGACGGAACGATTTGTGGTTCGCTCATCGCAGGAAATAACCTTTTTTTTTTTTTTTTTTTTTTTTTTTTCCCTCCCGGACAGAAGTAAGAAGGGGTCTTGCCAACTTTTCGAAGTAATATTTGTCTTTCGCGTTTCCGTGGGAGTTTGGGCACTATCGTGATTCTATTCTCTTACCACTGACTACTAGTATTATTACAACTCGACTCTCTCTTTCTCTCTTTCTCCAAAATAAACTGTCTCTTAGCCAACCCCCCTTACTGCGCAGTAATTGATTATCCTCCACCTCTCCAGAGTCCATACAGAAATTATCTGTTAGGTGGTAGTATCTATTTTTTTTTCTCTATAATTTATTTGTTTATTTTCATTACCAGCCACAGTAACAAGACAGTTGCTCGATAGAAAGAGCTTGTCTGTTCTTGTCGTGTTGCGGTGCACGTGCGATCGCGCTTTCAGGCATTATTGAAGCGCATCCGCATTGGGGAAGTCTCTCGGCTCTTTCTTTCCTCTCTGCCCCCCAAAACCACCTTCTGCAACCTCCTCGAGCCTCTTCTTCTTCTGATCCAGATCTCGATGAATGTCTGTGTCTGAGATCTGCATTTATTACTTCAACTCGGTTGACGACTACTCCTTACGGGCTGGGTGATTGACACCCCCTAGGAGGCTCGACTACTACTAGGTACTTATGCCTTGTTCCCGCCTGAGAATATGAAACGTCCGCAGAGCGACGGCTGATGCTTGCGCCGCGAGGCTGATTGCAAGGTGCACTTTCGTTACCCTCTTTTTTTCTTTCCCCTAACCTTTTCATTTCTTTTGTTTGCGCCCCTCGTCCTCTACAATTATTTGCGATCGAGACCCGGCCTTCCTTTCCTATTCGATCTCCGTTGTACTGCATTGGCAAGCTGGGACCGTCATCCCACCGTTGACCTCTCTCCATTGCCAGGAGCGCTGGCTCCTCCCCCCATCCGCGCCCCTCCCCGCGCTCGATCGTCCCTACACCGGCCCCAAGCTCCGACCTAGGTGTATCTATTCTGGGATCCATCACATCCCATCGCATAACAATGGCTTCGCACGATCCGAACCGGGAGCCGGGCAGATCTCCCTCTGCGGGCATTAAAAGCCGCAGTGTCAGCCCATCCCCTCATGCTCAGTATCACGACCCAACAGCTGGTCCCGGCCTCGACCCTTCTGTGACCACAGCTTCCTTCTCCACAGCTTCCTTCAACAACCCGAATGCTATCCCTACTGGCTCCGAGTCCTACGGTTACACGAGTAGCTACCTCTCCACTGCCTCCGCGTCGCAAAACCTGGCGCCGACCGACCCGACCTTCAATCACGCGCAGCCCTTCTCGCAGTCGTTCGAAGCCAGCTTCGTGAACCAGCTGGGACAGTCGTCAGGCATGAGGTCCTTGCAACCGGAAGAGAACTTCTCCAACCTCCTCAACTCCAACACCGCCGAGTACGACTTCTCCGTCTATCCATCCCCGCACCCCAACAATACCGCCCCCGCGGAGTTCGACCCTTCCTTGCTGCTGGATCCTCAGGTGCATGGGCAACCCCAGGCTGTCAACCAAGCCATCAACCCGGCCGACTTGGTCAGTCGCATGTCATCTCCGCATACATCGACCCCTCCGCAGGTGGCCCCGCAAGAGCAACAACAGCCGCAGGCGCATAAGCAGCATTCGTCGCCTGGCCCCATGTCTCCGCCCAATTCGAACCCCGGCGCTTATTATACCCCACAGCATTCGCGCCATACTTCTTTGGATCCTGCGACCGCTGCGTATATGACCAGTCACTCGAACCCAGACTGGCAGGCCATGATGGCTCACTCGGCGTTTCAGGGCCATCGGAGAGCGCCATCTGAGGTGTCGGAAGTGTCGTCGGCGGCGCATTCCCCTTATGTGGCCCAGCACGAGTCCTTCGACGCTATTGACAACAATCCCTCACCCTTGTTGGCCCCGCAGAATGATCCCAGTCTTTATGACAATGCTTTGGGAATTGAATCATTTACCCTTTCCGAGCAGCAGCAACAGCAACAGGGTTATAGCCCCGCTCATAGTCCCTACATCTCTCCACGTCTAATGCCGCAGCAAGGAGCCGAAATGGTACCCAATGTTCCCTACCTCGGGGCTCAGCCCGCAAACACGCAATACCCCGCGCCGTCGACTGATATCTACGGCAATGGGATGGAAGCTTTCCCGCCAACCAGCATGGGTGTTGGAGACATCGGCCAGGCGTCTCAAATGGCGCCGCCCTCCATCAACGTCGAATTCGCCCCTCCTTCAAGAAACCCTAGTTTTGGACCCGGGAAGCCGGCGGCTGATTTTGATTCATTGAGTCCTCCCGCAACACGTAGGATTTCTACCCCGAGCACACGTGCTGTCGCTTGCATCGCTAGGTACTGACCGATTCTAGGCTCCCGTGTTCGCAGCAAGTCGGATCCGTACGCCCACCCGGCTTCTCGATCCCGGTCTGCGTCGACCAGCATGAGCTTGGAACCTTTGGCCCCCACTACTCCAAGATCTCTCTCGCCTTTTGACTCCATTGGAAGACACCACAGCAACCCTAGTTCACGTGACCCATCACCCTCGAGATCAGGTCGGCGACTGTCCACCTCCTCGATTGACAGTCGCAATTACATTCTCGACCTCGCGGATCCGCAGCGGCCGGGTGCCAGCCCGAATGACTCGAAACGTGTGCAGAAACACCCCGCAACGTTCCAGTGCCATCTGTGCCCGAAGCGCTTCACACGCGCCTACAATCTGCGGTCCCACTTGCGGACTCACACAGATGAGAGACCGTTCGTCTGCACGGTCTGTGGGAAGGCATTTGCGCGCCAGCACGACCGAAAGCGACATGAAGGGCTGCATTCAGGTGAGAAGAAGTTCGTCTGCCGAGGAGACCTGTCGCGTGGAGGACAATGGGGCTGTGGTCGTCGATTTGCTCGTGCGGATGCCCTTGGACGTCACTTCAGGTCGGAAGCCGGCCGGATTTGCATCAAACCGCTGCTGGACGAGGAATCTCAAGAGCGCGAGCGTGTTCTGATGGATCAGCAGCAACCGCAGACCGGCCATCTGCAGCCTATCCAACAACCACTCATGATTTCGGGCATAGAAGGTCAGCCGACGGGTAACTTCGTCCTTCCGGCGGCGCTACTTGCTCAATACCCTGCGTTACAAACATTGCAATGGGACCAAATTCCTGCTGCAGCAGATGATGTCAGCGATATTGGGGGTCGCAGTAGCTTTGACGCAAGCTCCGGTGGCGAGTATGGCTTCGAGGAAGATGAATCGGGCATGAGCAGTGGGTACGCAAGCGGTCAAGGGAACCTGTATGGTGTGAACAATCAGGCACAGATGCTAGGTGTCAACCCGGGTGACGCTAATTATCCCGATCCGGAATGGAGAGGGTAATCTGAAGCGCATGTTTTCTCTTACGTGAGACTTGCAGGCCTGATTTTACCCTCCTCGCTGTTGTCTTTTTCTTTCTTTTTCCTCCTTTATATTCATGATTTTTTGCCTTTTGGCAGGTTTGTTTCTTCGATTTGCAAGCCCCCCGTGGACCATTTCATGGCAGCAAGGCCTCATTTGGTTTCATATATAGAAGGATTCTGGCGTTCAGACACAGGTTGGGAGACATCGGAAACAACCAAAGTGACGGCGGATTTGCTTTCATTATGCAGCGGATCTCTTTTGACTATCTTGACCTTCTTTTCTCCGACTTTGATTCCCCCATCCATACTTTATCATTCTTTCGCTTTACTGCTATTTTTATTTGGGAATTTCGTCACCTACTCGTCTTCAATTCTTCCACTTGATCCACTTGTGGGATATTTCGTTCTTCTTTCGTCTTTATCTGATTCTATTCTTGGACTACAAGAATTGTCTGATGTGTTTATGAACCTCGAACCACATACCCCGGACTTCGTTTGTTTCATCTTCCGACATGCACCGATACAGGTGATACGTTAGGATATCCAAGTCGATCGAATACATTTCGAGGGTCCTATGTTGGGAGCCTCTTGTGGCATCAAGCTTAAGATCTTTGATCAACATGGTGTGATGATCTTTATCTGTCGTTGCTTGCCTAGATTTGATCTCAAGTGTCTGCGATAAAGATGGACTTGTTTACTCTGATTTTCCCGCTCAGTCAGTCGTCAGTGCCACGAGAACTGCTACTGTACTGATTGATATAGAAGGAGAGTGTTAAAGATAGGAAAAAAAAAAAAAAGTAAAAGTAAAATAAATCCAATCAACTCCCAAAAAAAAACACCCGGTTCCAGAACGGGTGATTAGTCTTCGATTTGAACCAATTCCGTCCGTCGGTCAGATAAACAACCAGGAAAAACAAAGGCAAATAAACCAAGCAACCAAGCGGTGAGAAAAAGGGGGTATGCACAGGTGGTAGTGGTAATATATAGAAAGACAAGGAGAGAGAAGAAAAAAAGGAAGAAAATCCAGTCGGCCTGAAACAACCAAAGAACGAAGACCCGAACCAAGCGATATAAAGGAGGTTGGTTACACACGCCCTGCTTGCCTGATCGGTCTAAAACCTTATCCCATCCATCGGTTCAACCAGGAACGAAGTTCTTTCGCCGCCGTCGCAAAATAAGGGAAAAAAATAGAGTGAAGAACAAATCTATTCCAGTTCCTCAACTTAGCACCATCGTCACCAACGAAAAATGGCGGTGTCGAAACGCAACCGATTGCAAAAAAAGTAAACAAAAACAAAAACAAAAACAAAAAAGAAAGCATAGACTATCTAGCGCGCATATTCCACGAGCTTCTCGATCTGATCGATCCATTTCGCGGAGAACTCCTCCTCGGTGAATCGCAGCGCGGACTTGCGTGCCCGCAGACGCATGGCGACCTTCTCCTCCTCGGGCAGGGCCAGGGCGGCTTCGAAGGCGGCGGCGAATTCGTCTTCGGTCGTGGCGCGGAAGCCCGTCGCCCCGTCGCCGAGGTCGACGACGATGTCCTCGCGCGGACCGCCGGAGTCGTGGACGACGCAGATCAGACCGGCGGCTTGGTACTCGACCACGCAGATGCCGAAGTGCTCGTTCCACATGCCGTTGACGCCGATGGACGCCGTGCCCAGGTGCTCGAGGATGGCGGGCCAGCTGGCGTCGCAGAGGAAGGTGGTGCAGTCGCGGATGCGGAGCTCGTGCGCCAGCAGGCGCAGGTTGTAGATGTGGGTTTCGTCGGGGCTGGAGTGGCGGACGGAGCCGATGAGGACGAGTTTGGGAGGCGGTTGGGAGGCGGAGATGGGGCTCTTCTTCCTTTCCTTCAGGAAGCGAGCGAAAGAGCGGAGGATTAACGGGTGGTTCTTTTCCGGACGGAACTGGGCGATGTAGAGGATGGTGGGTTGGCGGGTCTTTTCGCTGTCCGCGTCCACGCTGATGGTGGATTCGAGCTCGGAGACCGCGGTGGGTGGGAAGACGACGGTTGGTTCTTTGTAGGTTCGTGCTTTGCGGGCTGGGCCCCAGAGTTTGCGGATGTGCGTCGACGTCCAGGAGGAGTTGCACATCACCACGTCGACGTGGCCGCCGACCCAGCCGTAGAGACGAGCGAAAGCAAGCCAGTACTTCCGCTTCAATTGGCCTCGGAGTCCGGTTCCGGCGCCCGCGTTGACTCCCTTCAGTCCGGTGGTGTCGTCGAGCGATTCGAGCATGTCGGTCGAGATGGTTGGGTAGTGGACGTATGCGCCTACCGGAACGGATGGGAACAACATCTTACAGAAGGCAAGGGTGAATGCGTAGCCCATTGTGTCGACGAAGACATCCGGCACAAGCAGGTTGAAGGAGTCGTAGGCGACAATCAGAGATCCTAGTGACTGGCCAAGGAGTGTCATGTATGGATACATGCTGCTAACGACATACTTGCGCGTGGTGAGGTAGAGTAAGACGACCGTCGGAGCATGCAAGCGAATGTTGAAACGATTCTGTTTTGTCCTCGGTCAGACCTTCCGGAGTCCCTTGATTCTCAAGCACAGCTAGCTAGCTTACTTCGACCCTCTCCAGCATCGCCGCCTTGCTGACCTCGTGGTCTCCGGTGTAGATTGCGCAAATCGCGTTCGGCCAGCGTTTCTGCGTCGCCCGCACTGCTTCCCAGAGTACACGTTCTCCTCCTCCACCAGCATTACTACGGTAAGAAGAAAAAAATGTTAGCGGCGAGTTTATAAAAGCGATCAGCATCAAAGAGTATTCGTACCAGAAAGGGTGAAAGAATCCAATCACTCCATCCCAATCCTCGTTTCCTTTGTTGCCAGCTGTCCCTACGCTGGAGCTATCCACCTTCTCCCAATCTTCATCCTCGGCTGGAACCCGCGGCGATGACTTGGCCCGTTTCGTGAGATATTCCTCTTGATCAGCTCGTACTCGAGACAGGATGAATTCCTTCCGGGACGTGGTTCTCTTCTGGATGGCCCATCCGATGCAGCGAAGTACGACGCTGAGGATATACAAGGAGAGTTTCGGGATGAGGACGGAGGTAGCGATGAGGATGAGGAGTGTGATCAGCGATTTGATTAAGAAGGCCATGTCAGGATTCTGGAAGAATAGCCCATAGTAAATGAATCGAAGAAAAGGGAAAAAAAATGATGTTGGCTCCAAAGGGAGCTCGAGTGTTGAGGGAGAGACTCTGTAAACAAGTTTATTTGGCTGCGCCCGCACTTTGTCGCAAGTTATCGATAAGTCGTAACTTACAGTACGCTTGGACCGTATGGTATTGGTGCTGCCAGGATGATCACGTGATATTGTCAATAGCAACAGAAAAAAAAAAAGTTCCCCGGATCTTCTCCGTCCGACTACTCCAAGGATGCTTCGGCTCTTATTATCTTCGGATCCAGTACACTCGTTAAATGCTTCGAACAAGACGTCAATATCCACGAGAGACGTGTCGTTGATATTTGTTCCTGCCAATTGATCTCGGCGCTTCATCATGCGATCCCTCCGCTCGATCTCTGCATTGCGCTCGCCGCGTCTAAGACCAAGACCTGCCATTCAACAGATCCGCCATTTCCACCCGACCAAACCAGCACCATATGTCAATGAGGTCATCGAGCTTTCCACTGGATTTCTCAGTGGCGTGCATTCCGTTACGGGCCTTCCATGGGTGGCCTCCATCCCAGTCTCCGCCTTGATCGTTCGAATGGCGGTTGCGCTCCCTCTCCTGTTCACGAAAGTCCAGAAACGACGAGAGGATGATCTAGCTACTCTCCTTCTCTCATGGCACGAGGTCCATAAAAGGGAGGTGATGGGGTTCAAAGAAGATGAGAATGCCTTTTCTTCTGACAAAGACAAAATGACAATGACCCCTCAAAAACGCGTGATGATGATGAGACAGAAGATGACCTCGAGGAAACGAGACCTTCTCAGCCGTTATGGTGTGGTGCGGTACTATAAGCCTGTGGCTTTCCTTCAATTGCCCGTCTTCATCGCAGTCATGGAAGGTATCCGAGCCATGTCCGGTATCAACGAGAGTATCTTGCGGTATTGGGCTTCCTTGTTTGGTTTTCCTTCGTCGACTGCCCAACAACCCTTGGACCTTCTCGAGCCTTCCTTGGCTACGGAAGGAGCGCTATGGTTCCCCAATCTACTTGCCGGGGATCCAACTGGTATCCTGCCCTTGGCTCTGACTGGTACCATGTTGCTCAACGTCTCCTATGGCTGGAAGACGACAACATTTCGGCAACTAGCCGAGTTGCCGGAGTTCCGGATGAAAACAGAGACTTTTAAGAAAGTACTCAGAACAATGATTCAGGTTTTGGCTGTCTATATGGGTCTTTCGACTTACATATTCGAGATGCCTGCTTCGTTGTTGGTGTATTGGATCTCCAGTATGAACATCGCTACGTTACAGGCATTACTTTTGGATAAGAAGATGTTCGCGAAACCTCCATTCAAGCCATTCAAAAGGATCTATGTGGGACTCCGTAAACCAGGTCAAAAGGAACCGTCGGCCAAAGCCTGAGCGACCGATTCCTTCTCCTGGGGGTGGTGCTTGTTACAAAGACTACGAAAAGGGAGGTTTATTAAATACGGCACGGACGACATGATTGAAGCAGCAGATATAGCAATCGGTCAGATCAGCAAGGACGAGCCCATCGGCGCGACGAGAAAGGAAGCTGCCAGGGATTCGTGTGCGCCCTATGCAGAACCTAACGAAGGCCCTATTCTTTGTTCTGCGCGTGCTCTCCGTCTTCATGGCCCTCAGCGTTGCCTTCGTTTTCGGTGGCTCACCCCCCCCCCCCCCCGCCCCAATTGGACTCGTGGGTCCCTCTCAGGGGGTCCTTGAAGAAATTCGCAATCGGATCAGTCGCGCGTTTTGCCAGGCCAGCATCTTCGTCATGGCAAGCAGGTGAGGTCGCAGCCGTCGCTTGCTCTTCTTTCAGACGCAACTCTGTTCGTGTCGCTGTTTGCGTGTATGTCGGGGGTCGGTAATCACGCCCCTGGGAGATTGCGGCCATTTCAACACAACCTCCCGAACGGAGTGACCCCAGGCGTGGAGATCATCAGACTTCCAGGCCCTGATCTCCTCGCGCCTTACCCAGACGGCGCCCGAAGGTCATAGGAAATGTGCAGGATGTCCTCAATATTGAGCGGCTGATTCCGTTTGCCATGAATGGTTGGCGCAGCATCGGTTCCGGACGTGGCTGAGGAGCTCGATGGAGGTGTCTTTGGGACCGGAAGCGAGGATACCGGGTCTGACATAAGTGCTTTCTCTCCTCGTTAGCTATTCGACTCTTAATATATCATGCAAGGTCTCTTAGTACATTGTGGTTTCGACTGTGAATACGAACGAGAAGTACAGACAGCGACAGATCTGTATGTCAGGACTATTGATCAATTTTTTGTAAGATACAAGATACGACTCGAATCCTGTACTGGAGTGCTCCTCAATTCACTTTCCTTGGGCTATTCTGTATAGTACGGCTTGACGTGTTTTGCTTTACCCCCCTGCTTTACATAAAGTAGCTCTCCTGCATCTATGTATGTACAGTCTAGAGTTTCCATCACGTCAACCTAAGGTGGCCCGATTTATCTTTCAGTATATTTTTTGATCATCTAGCATTGAGGAGTCAAGGGGTCATTTGAAAAGGGTATCGTATTCTCTACAAGTGGATCGAAAACGGAATCAGAAAAATATCATGGTGGTCATAATGGGCCGAAAAGACTCCATGGCAGATTCAACGCCGAAACCTTTCCGATGCCAAAACCGAGATGGGCGAGGTAACATATACGATAAAGACGAAGAGAAATATCAATCATCTCCGAAGAATGAAAAGGGACCAGAGATGCCACGCCAAAAGGGAAGCCCTGAATTACGCCGACCAACTCATATATATCTATATGAGTGGAGCCTATAGCTTAGCCTTTTCGTTTCCTGCGGAAGCACTAGCTTCCTTGTTGATCGAAATGCTACGGGTGTCAGGGCCTTCGCCGAAAAAGATGACTTCGACGGTAATATCATCACTGGAAAAGTGGTCAGTCAGCCTCGATCTGCAGAAAAAGGAGTGGACGAGTAGAACAGACCGATATCTTCGCGAGTATGGGCTTGGAAGTGTCAACAATGCACAAAGCATGTCCTTGTCCTTGCCTCCCATGGCATTGCGGACAAGATGGGTCGCTGCGTTGTTGTCTTCGACGACAAACCGGCTTGCTGCGCCCGGAATGTCGTATTGTTGCTGGCGGATAGGACGGCGCTGGCCGTCGGTGAGAGCCTCCTTGGGTGCCTCCACGGGGAGCTGCTTGTTCTCGAATCCGAACCAGCTCTGCAGCCAAGCTTTGTTGCCGCCATTCGCACCGGATCGCTGTTGCTCGATCCATTGGCCTACTAGACCAACCACTTCTTCGTTGCTCAGCATTTCCCATAGACCGTCCGTAGCCATCACGATGAAGTCGCCCTGCGAGGGGTCAATCTTCGTGGTAGTGACGATCGGTTCGGCTGTAACATAGGGGGGTGTCTTGAGAAGCTGGGAAGGCGTCCTTCCAAAGAATTGCCGCTTGATCTTGTCTTGTGTTTCTCTGCTCCACTTGTAGAACGCATCTCCGAAAGAACGGCTGGGCTCAAGTTGGCCCAGGATTCTTCCGTTGCGAACGACGTTGGGTTCACCGGGGTGTTCTTCGCGCAAACGCTTGACTTCAGAAGGGGTTCCACCGGTCTGATCCTCGGACAGCGGCGTTGCTGTCCATTTTCCACTGGCAGAACGACGGCCCAGAACAGCCCGAGAATCACCTGCACAAGCAACCTTCAAGTCCTTCGATTGTGAATCGTAGAATGCAAGGAGGGCGCACGAGCCCGAAAGAGCGGGAGCTAAAAGCTCAGCGGCGACTCGTCGCGAATTAGATTTTAGGACCTTGTCAACGCTCTCATGAACGATGTCGTTGTCCAGACGGACAAATCCCTGCTTGATAGCGGCATCCACTGCGGCAGATGACGGCGCAAGAACAGAGGGATCGACAGCGGCGGCCTTGTACGTAGTGTTCAATTCCCGGGCAACATAGGAGATCAGAACGTTGCGCAACTTGGCTGAAGTTGTCCAGCCTCTGTCTCGATGGTCAGGAGGTCCGGGAGCAATGATACAATGGAGACTTACGAGTGACCGTCAAAGACTGCCCAAAACATCCAATCGCTGTTCGTTTCGCCTTCTTTGGTAGCGGCCACAGATGACGGCACTTCGACCACCTTCTCTGCATGGTCGTCCTCGATGGGCGAATTGCTAGGGACCTGGACAATATCATATCGGACAACTCCCTTGCCCCGGTTGACCATATAGGACTCTTCATTCCTCCGCAACTTCTGCGTGGCTTGTTCGGGTGTCAACATCTCTAAAACCCGACGGTCCGAGTCGTCTGTAGTTTTCTGAATAGGCTGATCTCCAGAGAGTGTCGCTGTATAGAATTGGTCATTATCCACGAGTAGAGCACGGCGGGTCGATTCCGCGGGAGCTTCAGCATGCGCACCAGAAGAGCTGTCGGTAGTTATCGAGCGTAGTTGAGATGTGCCGTTGACACCAGCGACGGCGGTCTGCTGAGAGTTGCTGCCTTGATAAGCATACCACGCTCCGGATGCAACGACCGTTGAGATAACGGCCAAGGAAAAGTTCCGGAAATGCATGGACGAAGAGAGACTTGCCGGAAAAAAGGAGGCGCGTTTTCCTGCGGGAAAGGATGGTCGGAAACCTAGCGCCTGGCTGCTTGAGAAGGATACAGCGCCAGGCCTCCTACCAGCGACTTTCCATACTGGGACACGACGCGCAGTACGGAAAGCCTGGATAGCTGCACGACGCATTGCAGCTATGGGTATGGTTGCGTTGAAAGAAATAAATCCAGACGCCGCTGGATTGAGTCCATAAGCTTCCAGGAAAGGCGGAGGTGGGAAGAGACTCAAGAGAGTGAGACGGGGCCCTCCGCGGAGAGGGCCTATCACGTGCAAGCTGTCCATGTCACGTGCACCAACTGGCGTTGGACCCGCGTCTTCTGTCGTCATGGGCGCCGCCAAAGCGTAATTCACTCTGGTACTGTGCAAAGCAGCGGAGTTTGAACCCAACACGAGCAGTGTGATCATTGTCCGGTCTATCACTCTTTTTATCCGGCAAAAAGGATTTACTCGAAAAACCATCATCAATTCCTTTTTTATTTACAGCCCTGGATGTCCTCCCGCGCGATTCGCAAGCTGCAAAAGCTGCGCGAGCAAGAGTTACAGCAAAAGGCACTACGCGCAGAGGAGGAAAATGACGAGAGCAGTGAGGAGGAACCGGTAGTGCGGTCATCAAAGCCTAAATTCAATGCCTTCGACCTTTTGAATGCTGCAGAGGAGGAGGAAGACGAGAATGAATCCGACCATGGTATCGAAGAGACAGTGACTAAGCCACCAAAACCCATAACCGCTCCGACAAAACCCGCGGAGCCAAGCAAGAAGAAGAAGAAAATGAAAAAGAAGAAAAAGGCCGCTGTCTCCAGCAAAGCTGTGGCCACTCAATCCGACGATGCAGAATTGGATGAGATTGACCGAGCTCTGAAAGAGTTGGCCACCGGGCCGTCGAAAGTGCCTGAGGCGTCGGCAACTACAAGAGCTTTACGTGACACCTCTTTCCCCAAAACACCGGAAGAACTCCTCTCTATAGAGCCGAAGTCTCTTAATGCTATGAACGAGATGCGAAAGTTGTTCGGAAATGTTGTACTGGAAAACTTTGACCAGCCTCAGGATGCGGGGACAAGCCGGAGAAGAGACAGGGACAGAGAGATGGTCGATCTCGGCCGGGCTTTGACAGGCAGATACAGTCCTGCTAGCAGAGGTCAGAGCCTTTCGGGGGTTACATTACGACGGAATGCACTAATGCAGGGCAAGGATGAGTGGCCGAGAGCGCCTAGTGGTGGCTTGGGAATGGAGGTAGAAGACAAGCTTCGGAACGGGAACACAGTCTACCGAATAGTCCACAACGCTTCATACAAAGACGTGCAGCGACAATTTGAGATGTGCGTGGAGTCGATGGACCCGCAAAGGCTCATCCAACTATTACAATACAATCCCTATCACATATCTACCCTGCTTCAAGTTTCCGATATCGCGAAACACCAGGGCGATCATGCTGTATCTGCGGATCTTCTGGAGCGAGCACTATTCAATATCGGGCGCTCAGCCCACTCGTCGTTTGGCAATCGCCTTAAAGAAGGTGAGGCAAAACTGAATTTTGTCCACGCAGAAAATCGAGAGCTTTGGCTGGTTGGTTGGAGATACATTGCCAATCTGGGTATGAAAGGGACGTGGAGGACAGCGTATGAGTGGGCCAAACTATTGCTTAGTCTTGACATCGCGGATCCCTACTCCATCAAACTCCTGATTGATCACCTGGCTCTCCGAGGAAGAGAATATGCCCACTTCGTTGATTTGTGTACGAAAACACAGTTCAGCCGAACATGGGCACAGTTTCCCAACATCCAGTGCTCACTCGCTCTCGCCTACCTTCGACTTAACAAGCCCAAGGAATGTCGAGAACAGCTGCGTCTCGCCATGTCGCGCTACCCATGGGTATTTTGCAAGCTTGCTCAAGAGCTAGACATCAAACCAATGCCCAAACAGATATGGGGCAAGATGCCCCCGACTGATTCCCATGGATTGCTCACTGAGCTCTATATTGTGCGCGCGAAAGATCTCTGGAACACTCCTGAAGCTGTCTCCTTGATTGTAGAAATTGCCGATACCCTTCCGGAGAAGGAGGAGCCAGTTGAACCACCTGAGATCACATTGGATATTGCACGCCATGTCGTCCTTTCGGACATCCCTCAAGTGACCACACACCTGCCCGGCCGCTTCATATCCGGACGTATTTCGGCTTCTGACCCCTTACCCCCTTATGAGTCCGATGCCTTCCGTCAGCAATCTGATCCCACGCCATCGTATCTCTCACAGGTTCCCGATGCGGGACGACCTCAGTGGCTTCGTGACCTCTTGGACCAGCTTAACAACGGCGCTCTTCATTTTCCTCGATTCCAGCGAGAGGGCGACGAGGAAATCAATGATGACGACATTCCTCGAGAGAACGAATCCAACGAAGATCATCCAGTTGCCCATCGGCACCCGCCGGCAGACCAGCAGCCGTTGCTAGAACAATGGCTTTTGGGAGACGGCTTGCATTCATTGCAGGCTTTTCTGCAGCAGTACGGTATTGATCGCGGAAACTGGGGCGAGGTAGTCAATTTCGACCCCTTGACCGAATATGTGGATGCTCTCGACGCTGTCCGGCTAGAGTCGTCGCGGTATGGGTTGCTACACGGGCCCATCCAGGATGTGATGGGCGAAATGGTTGTAGACGTGTTGGAGGATGAGCTTCAGATGTTATATGATGATGATCTTGATGATTGATACCAGGACTGGTCAGTCGACCAATATAGGATGCCATCTGTCTCTGGTGTTGCCGGCCCCTACTGGCATAAACCTACAGGATCAGACAGGAAAGTGGATTTGGCAGAAACCCAAGAAATCCACTATGGATAATAGCCAAAGAAAGGAAAAATAAGAAACCAAAAGAGATACCCGTTTCATCTTGATTCAAAGTGACAAATCTTTCGATAGAGTTCAGGAGTTGGAAGTTGGAACATGGGGCCTTTGGAACAGTGGGGCCACCAAGTCCTTTAATGGAGATCATACATCGTAGTTGGGCCCCGACCGGAAGGTGCAGCGGATCGTTCTGGTCCAAAAGAGCAGGAAGGGGTAGAAATGCAAGGTTCTTGCTACTGCCTGTATATTTTGGAAATGGAAGGCGCATGCGTTGTACTCCGTAGACGCCACCATTCCGGGTGAGTGGTAGCGCAGGTGAATTTAAAATTCCCTCTACATGTGTCATGCAGGTCGTACTCGTACAGCATACATATGCAGCAGTCTCCTTTTTCTTTTTATTTGGTGTAGAACAATTAAATACATAATCTATCAACTAGAGGATATTTCCGATTCTCTATTATTATTAGTGATGCTTCGAGAATTGACATCCCTGATTGTAAAGTAACCAAGTCAAGTCTAGTCCCAATGTCTATTGTCTAGTACTATTCTGGCTTCCCCTTTCGCTAATGACGAAATCGTACAGGATAAGAATTTTCTAGTGCAATCAGCATTTAAACCCTGAGGGTATTCTCCGATGCAACCTCAAAAATCTTGATATCTATCTAACTGAATATTCCCTTCAATTCTATCCATTCAGTTCTTGCTATTATTGCTATTGTTGTGATCTCCGGGCGTGAAAGAACTCATGAGTCAGACAGAAATCGGCTGCAGCTCATTTGACGGGCTTATCTGACAGCGTCACAGTCCCACTTCTGTATCGCCCTTCCATCTCCCACTTTACTCCTCGCGGTCCTTGGAACAAATTAGGTAACAATCCTCGCCATTGAGAGTTTACCAACCATTCGACCAGTGTTGATCCCGACCGCGGTGGTTCGTGCTGTACGACTCATGTGCTCTGAGCTTCGAATTTCTCCATCTCATCAATCTACGGCTGTAAATCTACAGATTCATAGATTGCCATTGCGCGCTTCCATCTATTTGACCATACTGCTCATTCTGCAGTCGTCGGGAATTGCTAGGTGGAAGGCGAGTAGCCATGCTAATCTCTTTGGCTATGCGCGCGATGATATCGGAGGGATCCGTTTCGTTAACGCCCCGCGAAGCTGCGTCGGGCATTCTGGGCTCTGTGTCGCTGACATGTTGGATATTCTTGCTGGTATGTTTAACACATTCTATTTGAATATAAACTTGGGGAGGACACCACAGCTAGATCCTCGATCGATGCTAATGCTCTCTTTGTTACAAAGGTACCTCAACTCATTGAGAACTATCGCAACGGAAATGCAGAAGCCATATCCCTCCTCTTCCTCTTTGTCTGGTTCGTTGGCGACGTCACAAATCTAATCGGAGGCGTTTGGGCTGGACTCGTGCCTGTCATCGTCGCTATTGCTGTTTACTTCTGCATCGCCGACGGCGTACTCATCGCACAATGTCTCTACTACAAAGCTCGCAACCAGCGCCGTGCGGCTCTTCTTCGACGACGTTCTTCGAACGAGGCCCCCGATCCTCTCACCCCGCTGCTTGGCCGGCGTTTCAGTGACAATATGGGCTTGCCAGGCTCTCGACGTCGGTCATCTGCGTCGCTACAAGGTGGCCAACCCCGCCGCAGCAGCCAGGCAGAAGATGCACTGGCTAAGATTGTTGAGGAGAGCGAAGTCGGACGCAGCGCTTGGGTCAAGAACACAATCAGCGTCCTGGCGATTTTCGTGATTGGAATGGCTGGTTGGACCGTTGCTTGGCAAAGTGGTGTCTGGTCGCCCGCTCCGCAGGATCACAATGGTGGTGTCGATATGGCGCCCGGAGCGCAGGTACTGGGATATATCAGTGCAATCTGCTATCTTGGGTATGATGTATTATGATTCACGGTCAATTGCAAATGTGCTGACGGCAATTTCAGGGCCCGACTCCCACAAATCTATAAAAACTACTGCGACAAATCATGCGATGGTATTTATTTCATTCACCCTTCTCGGATGAACGTTTGACTAATATGAATTTCAGGATTGTCCCTTCTATTCTTCATTCTCTCCCTCATGGGTAACCTTACTTACGGCGCTGGGGTACGTTCATATCTCTGCACGCCTTCGAAGCGACCCTGAACTGATTGTGATATCATATAGATCCTGTGTCACTCAACCGAGAAGAACTACATTCTCACTAACCTTCCATGGTTGATCGGCTCCCTAGGCACAATGGTCGAAGACATTACTATCTTCGCACAGTTTCGCCTCTACGCTGCTCAAAGTCCGCAACTCACCACCGCAGTAGCGTGATGTAACACGCTCTCCGTGTGCTTATTGCAGCTGATCCTGTTTCCGTTCTGTTGGTCTAGCGCTTGCCAGTGTAAATGTGTATGGCTATCATCCTGTACTAACGTCTGTACTTTCCTATTGTCTGATTCGTGTGTGCTCGGCAAAATCTTGTTTCATTGCTTTGAAAAACGGGGAAAAAATTGGGTTGGTCAAAAAGTTATGGGTTTTGCTTGCGGGATGGGGACACGGCGTTGGACTTGTCATTTATTTCATTTCTGAGCATGCACATCTTATATCCAAGGTCAATAATTAGCACAGCGAATGTACAAATCAAATAGTATTTGATCTACGGAGCAAATTTCGAGAGCTAAGCGAAGATGAGAACTGGCGACTGGGATTGCCTGGGACGACAATCCTATACGACATCTACGTCACGAAACGAGAATGCACACGGAATCCTTTTCATGGTCGCATGACAGACATGGCATGAGATCTGGGCACCCAGGCTAGCTAGCTAGCAAACAAGCAAGCAGGAAACGTATCAACATATCATTACCCGGAGACAGCAGGAGATTCTTTGTTTTTAAAATGCCAGTTCATATTCCCCGGTTTTTAAACATGTATATGCCACATTAGAACATTCCCTGAGAAAAAGCAGAGCATGGAACGGAATCCTAGCGGCATCCGATCCAGCAGCTCTCTGTCATGACGCAACCAATCATGCAAGCAAAGCGCCCAGTCTCCAATGGATGTCTTTGTCCGTTGATTCTTTTTTTCCCTTTTGTGTGGATCTTCGTTCGGTCGCGGGAGTATCGGGTACAAGAGAGTCGAGGGGGAGGAAAGGAGGTAAAGAAAAAAGGCCGAGAAATAAGAAAAAAGCGGAATGCAGAGGACGCTTAGTCGAAGAGACCGAAGCCCATGTCCTCGTCGGACTCCTCCTTCTCTGTAAGGATTCTGTTAGTGTTTGGCCTCCCAGAGAATTCGTGCCGCGGAAATCTGGTTTCGTTTCCGACTGGCACTTCGACCAATTCAAGTCCGTACCTTCTTCCTTCTTCTTCTCCTCCTCGGCCGCAGCGGGGGCACCGGCCTCGGCGGCGACGGCACCACCGGCGGCGGCAGCGGCGGGAGCACCACCAGAGCCGACGTTGGTGAGGATGTCCTTGATGTCCTTGCCCTCGAGAGCCTGAAAATCACAAAGTGTAAGCAATTGATCCAGCGGAGTCGAATAGCCCGATCGTTGCGAAACTGCTGGCATTTACCTTGGCGAAGAGGGAAGTCCAGATGGGCTCAACGTCCTGGACCTTGGCGGCAGTCAGGATGGTCTGGAGCTTGTCGGCCTGTTCAGATGAAAAAAAATCGCATGTCAGTCCGATGTTGCACGTAATTTGATGCGTTTCAATTCCAGTTGCAATTTCTGATTCCCGCTCCTCTGTCCATCTTCCAATTTCCATTCCGCACTTCTTTTTTTTTCTGTCCTCCTCATCCAACTGGATATTTCCACCGAATATTCACAAGCAACAGGATTTCAAGGAACAACAGTAGTACGTACGGTGACCTCGACACCATCATCGGCGAGGATGAGGGCCGCGTAGGAGACAGCGAGCTCGGCGGTAGACATTGTGGTCGAGGGTTGACTGGGCGAGGACTGAGGTCTCGAGAGGGATGGGGTTGAGGTAGAAGAAAAGGAAGACGGGATGTTCTTGAAGTCGGACTTCGTTCGCGATCCGCCCAGAGCGGAACTTGTGTGTTTTGCGAGAAGCCCTCGCTTAGGGCTGGAGACGCGGGCCCGTTCGGGTCTAGTGCCGCAGCCCCCTCTCCCGTGACTGCGCACCTGTCCCGAACAGGAAAGGGCTACCCAAGGTGCCCGCGATGCCATCATCGCTTCGATTTATCGATCGCCGGTTCCATCGGTTGCTTATTCCCTTATCTGCACGCCTTTTGACCGGCTGATTTGTCTTAACATTTGATTTATATACTCTGGGCATACCGTTCTTTCCCTCAGCCTGGTGGTTCTTTAGGTACAGAATCTTTCTATCTCTTTTTCTCGGCCTCATGGAGTCCCCCGCCGTTCCCGTCCCGCTTGATCCGCAGGAGCAGCCCATCCTCGAACGTCTTCTCCGCACCCGTGATGCCCTCCTTCTCCTCAAACAAGACAAATCGTCCTATATCAAATCTCGTGATGTCCTTCCGCTCTACCAAGAAGTGATCACGGAGGTGGAAAGGCTCAATGCCGTCCGGAAAGAGCAGGAGCGCCGGCCGCAACACAACCGACGTTAGCACTGAGTGGGCCTTGCGCGTGAGAACATCCCATGCGAATTGTGATCGCTGACTTTTGATGGTGTGATGCTCCGTAGTGGACTATGTGCTCGATGACTGTTTCCAGTTGATCTCGTTGCTTTTCCTGACCGTCGGAAGGAACAACGAGGCCCCAGCAGTGTATGTGTTGTCCATTACCATGCACTCTGCACATCGGCCTTTTTTCTGATTTGGGATGGCTGTTCCAGGTACTCTTTAACGACGACTGTTCAGCGACTGCTCGACCACCTTGAAGAGGCCGGTTTCTACGGCGCCAAAGACCTCGATTCCATCACGAAAACTCTCGAGAATATGCGCCAGACACTTGACCGTGGTCGTGAGACCTACTCTCCAGCACTACTCAAACTCTTGGAAAGCCGGCTACGGCACTGCCAGAACTCCCTGAGCAAGTTGCAGCAAGGTCTTGCCTCGCTGGACCCCGAGCTTGTCAAGACCCACGAAACGCTTGTGTCGATTTTGCGGTCCACATCGGCAGTCAACACTCGTTCAAAGGTGCGGGATTGGTGCAATTCTTACGTGCTCCTCGCCTTGAGAAATGCTGATCATGATTGCACAGTTCTCCACATCGGAAGTGAAAGGCCTCCAGGAACAGTTGAAGAAGATTGAAGGCACCACAAAGGACGGAAATTTCGTGAGTGCGGACGGTACACCTTTACCCGGCCAGGAAGTCGTGAAGGGTCTTCTTGAACGGTGTTGGCGGTGGACTGAGATTGTGCTGGAGCGGTATATATTGGATTGGATCTCTCCGACGGGAAAAAAAGGCCCTCGACTGACTCATTCAATAGACAAGGCAAGATCGACGAGAGATTCCGCGAACAGTACGAGCGGCTGGTGGAGATCCGTAACCAGCTCGACCGATTGTCTGTAACACAGGCCTGGTCCCTTCGCGAGACGGATCTGTTTGGATTCCAGCGCAAGCTGGACCGGATCGATGAGGCTCGGTTGAATGGGAACTTTGTCGATGCAGAGGGCCAGCCGGCGGATATTCATGCCCAGCGGGTAGGGAATGCCGCAGCCATGGATCTTACACGTTGCATTGCTGACTTCGTCCAGACCCTCCTGTATCTGATCCGTCGAAGCTACGCATACATCTATGCCCTGTTGATCTCCTCCGAACCCGTTTCTGAAGCCCTGCTTCCTGTGTACAACCAGCTGCAGACACTTCGCCGGTGTCTAGTGGAAGTCAAAGAATCGGGAGGCGTGTCCAATTCTCGCGAACTCTATCCGTACAGCATGAAGGTGGGTAGCTTTTGTTCAATGCTTATTTGCTGTTCGAGCCCGTGGACTGACGTACGTAGCTCAACTCGATTGACAACATGCGGGTCGATGGCAAGTTCTATGTGGGCAGCGATATTCCTGAAGGACAAGGCAGCGTCAATGCTTTATTGGCCGAATGCTATGACCTTGTGTGGGAGCTGCGCGCTGCTGTCGTGGATGAGGAAGACAAGCGAACTGAACCTGCTGCCAGTTCGTAAACATGTCTGTACACTGCATTGTAACTGCTTTCGCTTCCTGCACTAATATTCTACTTCTTCTTATCTCACGCGTTGGACCAGCTGATGTGGGAATTCCTTCCAACGTACAGTATTTGGCTGATGGCTGCTCATCCATGATGCCAGGCAATCCTTGCTTCGATTCTTATGGTTTGGGAGGCTACTCTCTGTTCGACAATGGGCGTTTACCAAGGGTGCAATTGCTTTCTGCGTTCTTTTTCTGGGATAATCGTTGATATTCAGTCTTAATTCATCAATGCAATCAATTGGAATTATCTAAGCGGTCCATAAACGGTATGGTAAGTACGGTAAGGATGGGGCCGGCATCGGCGCCGGCAGTCGACCGACACCAATCAGAAGGGGCGCAAAAAAATTATCCGATTATTTAGAAGGGAAGTCCCGACTTTTCTGTTTCTCCACGTTCTCCAACTCCTTCCAAGTCCCTGCGGCTATCTGAGTCAAGATGGTGAGGCAGCTTGTATGGCAGCGGGCCAGCGCCTCTCGGAGGGTGAGTTCATGCTTTATAAAACCTGCACCAATTGTTCCTTGAACATGGAACTGACAATGTCTCTCGCAGCTGGCCGCAACATGCCTGCCCCCGCAACGAATGTTTGCCCGTCGCGGCCTTGCAACCGAAGCCTCGTCGTCGCGCATGCCTCCCTATCCCAAGATCCTGAAGAACTTGGAGCAGGTGCGGCGAGTGCTGGGATCTTCCCGTGCTCTTACTTTGGCGGAGAAGATCCTGTACGCCCACTTGGACAACGCGGAGGAGTCGTTGTTGACCGGAACCAACAATGGCAAGGACATTCGTGGCACTGCCAACTTGAAGTTGAAGCCGGACCGCGTTGCCATGCAGGATGCTTCGGCCCAGATGGCATTGTTGCAGTTCATGTCCTGCGGCCTGCCCTCGACCGCTGTGCCAGCCAGTATTCACTGCGACCACATGATTGTCGGTGAGCGCGGTGCCGACGCGGACTTGCCTGCCTCGATCAAAGGCAACAGCGAAGTGTTTGATTTCCTCGAGAGTGCCGCCAAGCGCTATGGTATCGAGTTCTGGCCCCCAGGCGCCGGTATTATCCATCAGAGTGTTTTGGAGAACTATGCTGCCCCTGGTCTGATGATGCTGGGTACCGACAGCCACACCCCCAATGGTGGTGGTCTGGGAGCCATTGCTATCGGTGTCGGTGGTGCCGATGCTGTTGACGCTCTGGTTGATGCCCCCTGGGAGCTCAAGGCTCCTCGCATCCTTGGTGTGCGTCTGGAGGGCCAGCTGAACGGCTGGGCTCGTCCCAAGGACATCATCTTGCACTTGGCCGGCAAGCTGACCGTCCGTGGCGGTACTGGCTTCGTGATTGAATACCACGGACCCGGTGTTGACACCCTCAGCTGCACTGGCATGGCTACCATCTGTAACATGGGTGCCGAAGTGGGCGCCACCACCTCCATTTTCCCCTTCTCGCCCGGTCATGTGCCGTACCTCGAGGCTACGAACCGCGCCCACGTCGCCAAGGCGGCCGCAGAGATCGCCGCCGGTGGTTCCCAGAGCCTTCTGCGTGCTGACTCTTCTGCCGAGTATGACCAGCTCATCACGATTGACTTGTCGACCTTGGAGCCTCACATCAATGGACCGTTCACACCCGACCTATCCGTGCCTCTCTCGGATTTCGCCAAGACCGTCCGCGAAAACAAGTGGCCCGAGACTTTCGGCGCCGGTCTTATTGGCAGCTGCACAAACAGCTCCTACGAAGATATGAGACGTGCGGAGCACTTGGTCAAGCAGGCATCCGCTGCTGGCCTCAAGCCCAAGGCCGACTTCTTCATCACTCCTGGTAGTGAGCAGATTCGGGCTACGCTGGAGCGCGACCAGACTCTGGCTACCTTCTCGGAAGCCGGTGGTGTGGTACTGGCCAACGCTTGCGGACCTTGCATCGGTCAGTGGAAGCGTACCGACGGTGTCAACAAGGGTGAGGACAACGCCATCTTCACTTCATACAACCGCAACTTCCCCGGCCGTAACGACGGCAACCGCAAGACGATGAACTTCTTGGCCTCTCCCGAGGTTGTCACTGCGCTGTCCTACTCCGGCAGCACTACCTTCAACCCTATGACCGATTCCCTGACGACCCCCAGCGGCGAGACCTTCCAGTTCGAGCCTCCCACTGGCGACTCTCTTCCCTCCAAGGGCTTTGAGGCGGGTAACCCTGCCTTCGAGCCGACCGCAGCCGTCCCCGACCCGACCTGTGAGGTCGTGGTGTCCCCAACATCCGACCGATTGGCCCTCCTTGAGCCTTTTGCTCCCTTCCCCGAGGGCGATTTGTCTTCTCTCAAGGTGCTGTACAAGGTCAAGGGCCAGTGCACCACCGACACCATCTCTGCTGCCGGACCTTGGTTGAAGTACAAGGGCCACTTGCCCAACATCTCCGCCAACACTCTCATCGGTGCCGTCAACGCTGCCACGGGCGAGACCAACGTTGCCTACGACGACGCTGGCAACAAGCACTCGATTCCCGACCTGGCCGCTCAGTGGAAGGCCGACGGCATCGAATGGCTGGTCGTGGCCGAGGACAACTACGGGGAGGGCAGCGCCCGTGAACACGCCGCTCTCCAGCCGCGCTACCTTGGTGGACGCATCATCGTCTCCAAGAGCTTCGCTCGTATCCACGAGACCAACCTCAAGAAGCAGGGTGTCGTTCCTCTCACCTTTGCCAACAAAGCTGACTATGACCGCATTGACGCCTGCGACAGCGTCGACACCATCGGCCTGTACGATGTCCTGAAGTCGGGCGGCCAGGGCAACGTTAAGCTGCGCGTGACGAAGAAGAAGACGGGCGAGACCATTGAGATCCCAGTGAACCACACTCTCAGCAAGGACCAGTGTGGATTCATCCTTGCGGGTAGTGCTTTGAACCTTCTTGCTAAGCGGGCGGGAGCGCAGTAAATGATGCATGAACCATATCTTCTCGTGTACTGTGTCCATGAGGAGTCGAAGAAACGAAAACAAAAAGGAAAAGCATGATGAGAGTGGCTTTTGTTTTTGCACAAGGGCTCGATGTACTCCTGCCCATGATCATGTCTGTATACCTCATTGGGAATTAGTATTGCTTTTTGGGAGCTATATCGTTGTGGGATTAGTCAATTGTCTGTATATATAGATATCCAATGTCATTTTCTTCATCTCTAAGGTCAGTGACAGATTATATAATATTATATAATATCCATCCTAAAAGCTGTCCCACATGCAGCCCCACATCCCCATCCTCCACCCATTTCCGCATCGGGACGTCTATGGAATCATTCAACAGAAGATGGGGCTTGAAATTCCCTGTTAAATAGTCCTTAGTCCCCCTCTTCGGAAGACATATCACCTGTCTATACCATACATACATACATACACCTTGGGAAATGACCGAAACAGTTCGCCCCGCCTTCTCCGACCGCGAGCGTCCGCTCCTCTCCTACGGCATTCCATTCCCCGCCGCTGCTGCCCGCCATGTGGCCGAGACTTTTGGTGCTTCGAGAGTCTACGTGCTCTGCTCCGGGTCGTTGGCCCGCAACACGGATTCCTTGGACAAGTTGAAATCCGCGCTGGGAGAGGGGACGGTGGTCGGCCAGCGGGTTGGCATGCAGAGCCATACGTTGTGGTCCGAGGTCGTCGAGGTGGTGAATGAGGCGAGGGCGGCGAAGGCGGATTTGCTTCTGACCTTGGGAGGCGGAAGTTTGACGGATGGTGCGAAGATTGCTGCATTGGTGGGTTCAAATCTCCCATTACTACTGTATAGTATAGTGTAGGATACATGATTACTGACAATTACACACAGGCTCTCGCAAACGACGTCTCAACGCCCGCCGACCTCTCGACGCTTGCCGAAGGCCCCGAGAAGCGCGCCAGCATCCAAGCACCCACCGTCCCCATCATCTCCGTGCCCACCTCCCTCTCCGCCGGCGAATACTCCAACTTCGCAGGCGGCACCAACGACTCGACGCGCCGGAAGCACAGCTTCCAGCCTCCCCTCCGCGGGCCACAGCTCATCATCCTCGACCCGGACCTCGCCGCCACGACCCCGGACTCGATCTGGCTCAGCACGGGCGTGCGCGCCGTCGACCACTGCGTCGAGACTCTGTGCGCGACCGTCGGCACGACCCCGGCGACCGACGACCTGGCCGAGCGCGCATTGGGCCTGTTGGTTCCGGGGTTGTTGCGCTGCAAGCGTGATCGCTCGGACCGCGAGGGACGGTTGCAGTGTCAGTTGGGATCGGTGGATGCGATGGCGGCTTGCACGAATGGATCCGTGGAGTTGGGCGCTAGCCATGGAATCGGACATCAGGTATGTCTCTTCCTTCCTCGACTGGATCATATAATATAGATCATATGATGTACTAATCAGGGAACGACAGCTCGGCCCCTTGGGCGTCGGCCACGGCGAAACAAGCTGCATCCTCCTCCCCGCCGTGTGCAAATTCAACGCCGCCCACAACGCCAACCGAGACCGCCAGGAGCGGGCTTTGACGGCGTTGATATCCAACCCGATCGTGTCGGAAGTGTTGCGGGAACGGTCCGTGGACGTTTCCAAGGCAGATCTCGGCGACGTCCTGGATGCCGTGATCCGACAGCTGGGCATGCCCCGGTCGTTGAAGGAGGTGGGCGTGGGTCGTGACAAGCTGGATTCGTTGGCGTTGCACAGTTTGGAGGATCGCTGGTGCAAGTCGAATCCGGTGCCGTTGACGGAGAAGGAGCAGGTGTTGGAGATCTTGGAGATGGTTCAGTAGATGTCGACTTGGTACATATCAACCCCGCCGTAACTCCTCGGATATCGGCATTCGTGCCGAGTCCAACTGTAGATTCTTTTGTTTATAATTGATCGATAGATCTGGACATACATCTCCATTCTACCGTCAGATAAATACCAAAAGTGTCCTGTACACACACACATATATATATATACCCTATCTACTATCTAAATTACTCCTCAGCCCCGCATTGCAGCCTTAACTATTTATCTCAACCCCACTTCATACCTCAGCACACGAGGTACAATCGAAACTCACCACCAACCACGAAACACATTTTGTCATTTACGTACAAATCCAGAAAAAAAAAATGTCCTTCCAACCCAGAAACATCCTCCTCTTCGGCGCCACCGGCGCCATCGGCAGCTACATCCTGTCCGCCATCCTCTCCGCGCGCGACGAATTCGACCGCATCGCGCTCTTCACCTCGCCCTCCACCGCCGCGAACAAGGCGGCCCTCCTCACCGACCTGAAAACCAAGTCCCACGTCGAAGTGATCGTCGGCGATTTGCAGGATGAGCAGGCCATTCGCAAGGCTTACGAGGGTATCGACACCGTTATCTCCGCCCTCGGCCGCACGGCGCTGCACCTGCAGATCCCCCTCCTCAGACTGGCCGCCGCCAGCAGCAGCAGCGTGCAGTGGTTCTTCCCCTCCGAGTACGGCACGGACATCGCGTACGCGCCCGCGTCGGCGCGCGAGAAGCCGCACCAGCAGAAGCTCAAGGTGCGGGCGTACCTCGAGGACGAAGTGGCCCCCGCGTCGCGGCTGAAGTACACGTACGTCGTGACGGGGCCGTTTGCCGACATGTACGTGCGGTTCGCCGGGCGGCGGGCAGGCGGCGGGTGGGATGTGCCGGGTAAGAAGGCGACGTTGTTGAGCAACGGTGGGGAGGGGCAGGGGAGAGTGAGTTTGACGGCTATGAAGGAGTATGTTTTTTTATTTTTATTTTTTTTATATGGAAATCATGCCTCAAAGAGTCTAAAGCTAATGTGGTTCTGGTAGCGTGGGCACCCTCGTCCTCGCTGCCCTCCGCCATCCCTCAGCCGCCTTCAACCGTGCGTTGCGCGTCAACTCGTTCACCACCACCCCGGCGGCCATCCAGGCCGAGTTCGAGCGGCAGACCGGCGGGCAACCCTGGTCCGATGTCACCTATACGTCCCTGGAGCGGCTGCGGGAGCTGGAATCCGCGGCGTGGGAGGCCGGGGCCCCGGACGCGACCGTGTTGACGCTGCGGAGAATCTGGACCGAAGGCGGGACGCTGTACGAGCAGCGGGATAACGGGTTGGTTGGGGAACCGGCCATGTCGACGTTGGAGGATATCGTGGCCCAGGAGGTGAACAAGTCCTCGTAGGTCGAAGATAGCTAGATGAGCAATCTACCATATATAAGCATGCCTTGCGGAATATCTTGTTCATCTTAAGTGGTAGGTAATAGATAATAATAAGAAAAAATATAGGATCATGGTCTGTATCACATCCGAGTCGACTCTATAGGTCAAATTCATGACAAAACGACCTCAAAAAACATGCACGAAAGAGGAACAACAAGCTTCATGGGCATCATGGGTAAAGTTCAAATGAAGCGTACGTAAGGCACGTGGGGGAATTGGGGTTAGGGTTAGAGTAAGGGGTAACGAAGACGGGGAAGCTGGAAAAGGGCAGGCATGTCATGGTCAAGAAAAAAACAAAACGAGATAGCTCCTTGCAACCATATAAGATACTATCACTGTATCGTTTTATTTCCCACATCGCATCTAACCCTTCACTGGAAGTAGCTCCGGATAGCCGCCTGGTTGTCTGGGTTCACTCCAGCGAGGATCTGGTCGGCGTTCAATCCGGTGGCAGCAACAAGCTGCTTCGCCGAGTTGGCCACTCTCCCGGCGGTCTGACCCTGGAGGGTTTCAGCCTCGAGAGCCTGGACGATATAACCGAAAACCTTGTCTGCATTCTGCAGAACAGCGGGGTTTTGCCTGCGGAGCGTCAGTCAAGGCACATCAACATGAACACGGGAGCAAACATACTGGTCAATGAGTTGAGCAAGGAACGAGTAGGCATAAGGTGCAGCCTCCTCGTCATACGTGATGGGCAGCGTGTTGATCCAGTTGGTAGCAACCTCTTGAGGGTTTTGAACCTTGGACGAGTTGTAGTGCAGGATCTTGGCAATGCTTGCAGAGGCATTCTCCGTGGCAAAGACGTTCTCTTCGGTCCGGGACTGGGCGTGCTGTGTCACCTGGAAGAGGCTAGGGATACTGGCAGCAACGAAGTCACTCCATACAGCGCCACCCTTCTGCGCAGCAACACCTACTCCGTAAGCAGCCGCTTGGCGGTTGGCGGCGTTCTCATCTTGCAAGCCTGCAGCCAGAGGCTGCATGATGTGGTCCTTGTAGTTCCAAGACTGATCACCACAGAACTCCAACACGTCGTCCATGATGCAGAGAGCCCATTGCCGCTGGGTGGGGTCGGAGCTTGTGATGAATGCATCGTAGAAGGGGAGGAGACGTTGCCAGGCTGGCAAAAATGATGTGCCCTGGTTCTTAAAGATGGTGTGGAAGGCCTTGTTCATATCACTGAGCAAGTTCTGGTCATCCTCCACGGCGTATTCGTAGTCCAAGTTGTCTTCGTCGCCGTCTTCCTCGGCCTTTTCTTCCAGACGAAGCTTCACGCGGGTCTGGTAGTCCTCCAGGGTAGACTTTGAAGACTCGATGAAGGCTTGCATGTGCTCCTGGGTGAGGCAGTTCTTTCCAACCACTTCGACGGATTCATAGAAGCACTGGTACATCTCGGCGAGCGTATCAACAGTAGGCTCAGCGCTCAACACCTCGATGATCTTCTCAGCGACCTTGTTCCACATGTCGGCGAAACCAGGCGATTGGTCGCCGTGGGCCTTTTTGTACGAGTTCAAGAGCTGGGGGATCAACTTGGCGGAAGATACCCGGACGGGGTCGTGGAAGAAGAAAGCAAGTCCAGGAACAGCAATCTTCTCCATGGTCTCCAGAACGTAGGGCTCAAATGCAGCCTCCAGAATCTGGGCATAGATGGTGATGAGCTCAATGGCAGTGTTTTTGTCTTCAAGAGCGCTAGTCTTGATGCCAATGATCTTGCCCTTGAGAGGAACAAGCTCCCAGCCTTCATCCTGGTCCACCTGCTCAATCTGATCCTCGTCATCGAGGAGCTGGATATCAGCCTTGGCAGCAGCAACAGCCAGAAGAGGTGGCATAACACCACGCAAGTAAGGAACGAAGTCCTGGCCCAAAACACGGCACATACGGCCCCAGCAGTGGAGGAGGTACTGGGACTGGGGGTCATCTGCGTCGACAATGTTCTCCTGAATGCTGCCGAGCAGCTGGACCAGGTTCAAAGCGTCTTGTCCCATCTTCTCCTTACCGACAGCCAGGGCAATCAAAGTGGCGCACTCCATGGCCTTGGCGCGCAAAAGTCGGTACTCCTTGGACTGCTCCTCCTTCAAGACGTTGAACAGCAGAGGCATCAAGGTGTCGTAGTATTGACCAAAGGCAGTCTCAGCGGAGTCAGCAATGGTGGCAATGGTAGAGAGAGCTTGCTCCTGAACATAGCGCTGGGGGCTGCGTAGGAGCTGGAGAAGATGTCTCAGGAGCTCGGCCAAGTATGGCTCGAGAATATTACGCTCGGCCTCCTCGCAGAAGTTGACGAGCGCGGCAGCGGCGTGGGCTTGGACACGAGGCTCCTGGGAGTCAAGGACTGGGATGATGTTGTTCAAGACAACGGCGTGGTACTTCTCTTGCATGGTTCCAGCGAAGTCGGTGCTCATCTGACCCAGGGCATTGCAGCCGGCGTACCGCACACGAGGGTGGGGATCCTGGAGAGCAGGCACGACCAGCGCCAACACCTGGTCGAGCTCGTTGATCATCAAGTCCCGGCAGCCTTCAGAGATGGCGGAAATGGCCATGAGGGCTGCATGGCGGTCACGCCAAGCGGAAGAAGACATCATGCGGGGAATCCAGGCAAAGGTGGCAGGCAGAATGACCTGTCCACCAAGCTTGTTTGCCAGTCGGTCCATGGTCTGTTCACCAGCGACATGGTTGAGGTCGCTCTCTTCGAGATCGAGCTATGAAAAATCAGCCTAATTTTCCGTTTGAATGGCCTGGAAAGACTCACATCCTCAGACGCGTTCCATTCGGAAGCATCCTCATCGTCCACTCCGATGTCAGTCATTAAGCTCAGACACTGAGTGACCATATCCTGCGCGAAGTTGGGGTCCTTCTTGCATGTGTTGGGAGCGTAATCGGCGAAGGTGGCCATCAATTCCAAAGCATTTTGCCTTACTTGATCACTGAGTTCCTTGTCAGCAACAACGCTAATGCTGAACTTGACCAAGTTGTTGAACAAGCCCTTGAACATCTTGGGGCTAATTTCGGCCAATTCGATAAGTGCCATGAAGGCCGCGGAGAGCTCATCGCTCTCGGAAGCCTCCTTCAGGGGTGGAAGGATATTGAGCAGATCCGGCATCAGACCGAAGAACTTGGGCTGAGACTTCTTGGGAATAGAACGGAAGAATGCCGCAAACGCCTCCATGGCGGCAATTCGGACCTAAACAGCAGTTAATGGAGACAATTGGATGGGGAGCGGGGTGTCCCGTTGTTTGCATACTGAGATGTTGTCGTCCTTGAAACCCTTGGTGAACACACCCAGAACGGCATCCTCGTGTTGTTTCTCGATAACGCCAGGGGTGGTGGTGAAGATTCGGTACGCCGACTCCCGCAGGCCTGCCTCGGGGGACTGGCTGGCTTGGAAGAGAACTCCGAGGAGTTCTGGCCATTGGTCACCTGCAAAGATTCAAACGATGAGATACGGGGATTTCAACCCATGTCCAGAGCGATGTAGGGAGGCGTACCATTGTCGGTGTATTGCCTGGCAACCTCGGCAACAGCATCTGCGATCTTCCTCCTGACTTCAGCCGCGGACTCGCTGGTCAAGCAAGTCACTAACTTCTGGCGGATGATCAATCTCTGCTCGCCGGTAAGAGTCGAGAAGAGCTCCTTGGCTTCATTTGTGGCGGGATCTTTCCTAGTCTTGGTGGCTATTCTCCGGAAGAGCACTGCAGCGAACGAACGCGTCTATTCTCCCGGAACAAGGAAGTAAACTTGGTCAGAGTCTTGTTTCTGAATTTCGCGATCGAATGAGGAGACCAGAATTGTCCGGGTTGACCAGTCACGCTCTCCTCCCTTATAGCGTAACACGTCCCAAACTGAAGAAAGGTTGAAACCACGGGAGGACTCACTGCTGCCTCTTCTGCGCCCTGAATCTGTTCTACCAAGCCCATCAATAGGACATCGGGGCGGTTCTGGATCCAGTCATTGTTTAGCTGGTCTTCGGCCTGGCTGCGGACTGTATTGTCGGGGGTCGTCAACGCGCGCAGCAGCTGGGACAGCGCGGAGTGGACTTCGGGAGGGAGCAGAGACATCTTGACTGCTCAGACTTTCCACAGATAGTCGAGCTCAAGTCCAAAGATATCCCGTTCAAGCGCGGTTGAAAGGGGCGCGTTGGGAACCCGAGCGGGGGTGGTTTTGGGAAAGTTTTGTTTTTTTGGTGGGGTGAAGTGACACCCAGGGGGATCGATAATAGATAAATTTCTCTCTCTCGGTGGCAAGCTCAGCTCAGGTGCAAGCTCAGCATCCCAGCTGCACGGAGGAGCTGCAGGCACGGAGAAGATGGTGTGATGTGAGAATAATGAGAAGAGAGATTCGGTCGACGTGTTTCTCTCACCGCGGAGGGGGAAAATGGGAGGCCAAAAAATCAAATAGAATAGTTGCCGGGGACGAAAGTTCCCTTCGATCTGCTCCAATTAACGAATAATTTCCCTGCGCTGTCCGGCGGCCCATGCTAGTCCCGAATGGGACTGCGCTCTTGGTCCCAGTCGAGTATCCGAGGAATTCATTGTGATATCATCTTTTACAATTCACAAGAAATGAGACCCGGGAGAATATTTTCGGTATTTCTTTTTCTTTCTTTTTTTCTCGGAGATACTGCAGCTATTCACCGTACTGGGTTACAAAAAATCCCATGTGTATTGATTCCTAGTCTACGGCATCTCATTAATGACACGAGCTAAAACAGCGGTATCAGAGGATGAATATCAATATTAGAACGAGATTAATGAACAAAAGAAAAAAGGTAGAATAAAGACGCTTCGGCGTTATAATGATTCATGTCAAGATTGACAGGCGACACACGAAAAGATACAATAAGAGAAAGCTGATCTGGAACCTTTCTCTACGGAGCGGAAGAGGGGGAATATGATGGCATAGAAGAAAGATATAACTTCAACCGAAATCACCGGCTACTAGGACGGCTGAGGATGAACACTCCAGCAATGACTGCCGCCAAGGTCACAATAGCACCGGGCAGCAAAAGCTCATTGGGCACACCGGGAACAAATTGTTCCTCTGGGGTATGCTGGGGGAAGCTCTGAGTCCTGGCCTTGCTAATCTTGAGCGGCTCTTCCGACGACCGGTCCTCATCGACAACAGTGGAGCTCTTGTCATCCACAGGGGTAGTAACCTTAGTAGGAGCCGGCTGAGGCTCGATCGTAGCGGGAATTGGTGGTTGCGAGGGATCATGGACGAACAGGTCCACCTTGTCATGGTGCGACCTCCGTGCAAGGCTGACCGCGTCTTCAAGATCCTGGTCGGTGGTGATGGAAACGGTGTCACCCTCATTGTCCATGTAGCTTAGAGCATAACCGGTGTTGCTGAGCTTGCCGTCTTCGGCAGTGGGAGCACCTCCAACGGCTTCGACCTCAGGCCCAAGCTTGGCCGTAACCTGCGCTACGAGCTCGGCGACTCCGGCCGTGGGAAGGACGTTAACTCGGTGCACACGGCCGCTGGGAGCCTTGAACTTGAAGGGGAAGGGGACGAGCTCTCCGTGGTGGTGATCTATCAACTCAGAATGGTCATCTCCGTGGTGTGATGCGGACTCATTGGGAAGGACGCTGTCCCGAGCGTTGTATTCCTGCTTGGAAGGGTCGGGGCTGAGGATTGAATGACCATGAGGGGTGTGTGGGCGCTGGCTGCCCGAAACCATCGAATCAGACTCGTGGTCCATGGAGAGCCAGAACTTGTTCCAGGCTGGGCCTTCATCATCCTGAGTTGACATCGAGTTAATCTGCTCGAGAGTAGCGTATGTGAGCTTCAGCACATCCACCATACCAACGATCTCGCCAGACTCATTCATGACTGGGAGGTTAAGGTAGTGGCCATCTGTTTCAAACCATGGTCAGTACTTGTCCCTATGCACGGCGGGAACCACTCCGATACTGACCATGCATCTTGCGGAGAGCGGCCTGAATGCTCATGTCCGATGGAGCGAAATCTGGGTGAGGGGTCATGACCCGAACAACACTGCAAGTGGCGGGATCGAGGCCAGGCGCAATGACTCGAAGGACGATATCCTTGCTGGTGAAGATACCCGTGATCGAACCCTGGTCCTGCACGAGCAAAGCGGTGGTGTGGTGCTCCTTCATGAGAGCAGCAGCGTCCTTGACAGAGGTGCGAACGGAGACGGTGGTCGGAGGCATACCATCCAAGACGGTTTCGAGCGTAGGACCAGACATCTTCTGTCGCAGTGCCTCCACGTACTGGATAATCTGCTGAGGCTGGCTCGAGCCAAGCTCCGTCTGCACACCCTCCAATGCATCGTATAGCTTCCTGGACGAACTGTAGGCACGCTCGAGTTTCTCCATGGCATCGTAGAAGCACTTGGTGATATCCAAAACACCGGAAATATCCTGATTCTCATCCATAACCGGCAAATGTCTGAATCCCTTCCTGACCATGAGATCGAGGGCGTCGGTGGCACTGGTGTCGGTTCTCGCACATAGCGGGTTCTTCGTCATGATCTCCGAAACAGTAACATCTCTGGCCTTCAGGCCAGTTCCGACCACGCGGAAGGCCAGATCCTTGGCGGTGAAGATACCAGCAATTCGGTCATCATCATCGGTAACAAGAACGCAGTCCTCTCTCTTGGCTGCCATCAACTGAGCAGCCTCCGCAATGCTCATGTTGGGCTTGATCTGGAGAGCCTGGCTAGGCTTCAAAGCAAGGACGGTGCCCGGGGGTGCCTTGCGGGAACGAGTGGCCCGTGTCGGGTTGTGTCGCTTCTTGTTGAGGTCGGCCTCCATCTTGCGTCGAATGGCCTGATGATTTGTTTCATGTTATGTTAGCTGAAGAATCAATTGTGACCATATCGGAGAAACGCCATTGAGGTTCCCATGGACTCGTCGGGTAGCCGAGGGGAAATCGCAATCAATCAGATAGAAAGTTAACAATACCTCATCACGCTTCGACTGGTTTTGTCTCTGTCTGCTGGCTGCACTCATGGCGGAACTTCCAACGTCACTACCGGCGGTTTGTGTTGTGGACTCAGTCTTTGGTCGGGGAATGTGGGATGACGGGCTGTCGAAGTCGGGCAGCCTGCCTCTACCGATGGTTCTGTTGTTGGGGGTCCCCCGATAAGTTCCTCCCGCAGCTGACATTATTACGGTGAGAAGAGGAGGGTTTAAGAAAAGGCTAAATTTGACGCAGCAGGGGAGTGAACAAATGTACAAATTAGATGGAAGAAAAAGACAAAAAATCAAGGAGTGAGGTATGGCGATCAGGGCAGGGGTGTCTCTCTGTTAGTGAAGACCGCCTCTTTTGCTAGTAGCGGAGCAGGGAGAAGCGCGCGAGAAAAGAGCACGGATGAACCAGTCGCTCTTTTCTTAGGATAAACAATGGGGGGAAACGGACTCTTGGGTTTAACTATTGGAACGGAACGGAGGCTACGGCCCAGCACCCGAACTCTCTAAGCTCCATTGGGCCATTGGGCCAGACAGCCGACACGTGATGCCAACCAAGTGGCATGACTGGCGATCACGAGACTTGAAGTTTGGGACGCGGCTAGGGACAACAAATACGCTAAACTGGAAATAGTTAGGGGGGTGCAGCTGTGCCTGCCTAAGGCTGAGAGCTTGTGCACACCTGAGGCATCAACAAATTACTGCTGAGGCACCAATCCCGTGACCCAGACTCGCTTAAGGGCATAGGGCTTCCCGCCCACAAATCGATACCACCACATCACGAGAGTCTCCAAGTGCCTTCGACAACCAAACCCGACAGCCAAGTACGCGACAACCTCCCCGAGTCACTTCACTCACCCTCTGACCCTTCCGTCGCAGAGAAATCCGTCAAAATGGTCAAGAAGAGGGCGAACAAGTAAGAAGACCCTTGCTCCCACAATCCACAACTACAGTTCCAGTTCTTCCTGTGATACCCGTTACCTCCGCAATGATGCCGCCCGCGTTCGTGGAAGGATGTTAAAACGAGTTTATATGGGAAACGTCTCGGGAATTGCTTCGCCTATCCGCCCAATATTTTGTCATCTGGAACGGAATGAGAAAAATGGAACCAGACGGAGACTGACAATATCTTTTCTGTAGCGGTCGCAACAAGAACGGCCGCGGCCACGTCAAGCCCGTGCGCTGCTCCAACTGCGCTCGTTGCACCCCCAAGGACAAGGCGATCAAGAGATTCACCATCCGCAACATGGTTGAGTCCGCTGCTATCCGTACGTGAAATCTCCACACCCGGGAACCGGTCGACCGAAGAAGGAAACACTACAATGAGATTAAAGAGACGGGAGTCGAGGAAAGGAAAAGGACCGACGAGAAGAGAAAAACCTTCGACGACGGGGGAGGTCGACCGTTGACAAGTTCATGGGCTAACCTGCAATTTTTTAATGTGCAGGTGATATCTCCGACGCCTCCGTCTTCACTGACTACGCCGTCCCCAAGATGTACCTGAAGCTTCAGTACTGCGTCTCCTGCGCCATTCACGGCAAGATTGTCCGGTACGCACCACCACCACTCACACACTCCGCAAGTGCAGATGGCCCTTGAGCAACCACGTTCAAGATCGTCACTGCATCCAGAAATCCGATCATCACTACTATACCAGGGGATATGAAACTGACGGATCTTTTCTTCCAGCGTCCGCTCCCGGGAGGGTCGTCGCAACCGTGCTCCCCCACCACGGATCAGGTACAACAAGGACGGCAAGAAGCTGACTCCCCCCACCGCCGCCAAGGCTATGTAAGGGAAGTGAAAACATTCGGAAATAGTTGAAAATTTCTTTTCTCCGCTTGTTTTTCTCTTTTCTCTTGGATCAGTGGGTCTCAGTTTCGGGGTTGAAGGCATAATTTCGGTCGCTATGGCCAGGAGACGATGAAACGTCGGTGGTCAACGAAGGGAAAAAAAAAATATCAAGGAATAGGACGGGAAAATAGAAACAGGGGAACTACTTTCCCTCCCATTTTTTTCTTTTCAAACTTGGTCTCTTCCTTTTTTTTTTCCCTACGGTTTCTGTGTCGATGATGATGGCTTGACATGGCGACGAGGGAAATCCAGATCCAATCACCGGATGACCGATAGAGATGTTCGTGCGAAACCAAAAGCAAAAAAAAAAAAAGAAAATTCGGGAAAATTATCTCTGCATGATGAATTTGCGAGCGATGTTCTTCCCCTCCCCCTTTTGCGGCATGTTCTGTTTGATTCGCAGCATGTCGCCATGACAGATGTACCTTTTAGCCAGGAATTATGCCAGACATTACGACACGGATTACCTGCTGTCTTTCTTCTGGACCTGTCTGTTTTCCTTCGTAGTGTCTATCGTACGGATTTGGGCACTGACATGGTGCTGTCGTATGATTTCCAATTTCCTTGGGAAAATATCTTGGATTTACAACTTATACGGTACTATAGATATATCTATTCTTTGCAAGATCTGCATTAATCTCTGCTCTGATTGAGATCTAGGGTATGTCCATATGTACTGCCTTATCTGTCTGTACGCCAGCTGATACGAATGACACGGAATATATAGATTTTGAACACACGCCCTTGCAATCACGGACAATAAATGCAAATGAAGTAGCAAACCCCAATGCTTAGAGGCTAACAAGCCGTTAACCCTCGCTTTCGCTCGGCCGCCGCGCGGCATGAATACCCCAGGGCCCGTAGCGCCTATAGTACTAAATCATTATGGAGCGAGATAATTCCTTTTAATTTAACTAATAAGGAGGCTCGATAAGCGACTCCTGGATTAGAGGCTTAATTATAGGCTTATAGAGGCTCAATTGCATGCTTAATTACAGGCCTATAGAGGCTCGATTACAGGCTTAAGTATAGGCTTGTGGAGGCTCGATTGCAGGCTTATAGAGGCTTGATTATAGGCTTGATTATAGGCTTGATTATAGGCTTGATTATAGGCTTGATTATAGGCTTGATTATAGGCTTGATTATAGGCTTGATTATAGGCTTGATTATAGGCTTGATTATAGGCTTG